>PISX010001760.1:0-132714 GCA_004024625.1 Mellivora capensis
TGCTTTGAGACCTGTAATCAGAGCTATGGGGTAAGAACTATGTCATGGGAAACAGAGGGCGGTCCATAGGGCAAGGGCCTGAAAGCATAGCTGCCCCTGGGCAGAAGTTTCTGCAGGACCCCCATCTACACAAACAATCTGATTTCACTCATGATCTTTTCTCAGCATCATTCTGGCAGCCTGGCCTCACACAATCCGATGAATGAAATAGTGAACCCTCCTGGAGCCCGGCCTGACCCCAGGCCCTGGGATGGCCCTGTAGCCCAGTCTTGGGGCTCCTGGGGGTGTCTGGTCAACCCCTTTGGGGAGGAGCAGGAGGGAATGTACAGGGTTGGAAAATTCTCTGAAGGGAGGAATCTGGAAACTGGGGAGCCTCGTCCAGACGACACTGTTCCCAGGCACTGGAGGGCCACTTAGAGAACTCAGAGGAAGGTGCTTCAAAGCACCAGGGCCCCTCAGGCCTGAACCCAGGGCAGGAGCCCACTCTCTTCCTTACCAGAAGTGTCCACGTGGCTGGCTCAATGGGAGAAAGAAAATAATTTTCCTTTTTTTTAAAAAGTATTTATTTATTTATTTGACAGACAGAGATCACAAGTAGGCAGAGAGAGAGGCAGGCAGAGAGAGAGAAGCAGGCTCCCCGATGAGCAGAGAACCCGATGTGGGGCTCCATCCCAGGACCCTGAGATCATGACCTGTGCCGAAGGCAGAGGCTTAACCCACTGAGCCACCCAGGCGCCCCAATAATTTCCCTTTTTTAAGCACTAAGCCCAGCCACTGGGTTTCTTGTATATATCAGCCATTAGCTGTTTATAGCGCTACATACGACATAGATATTTCATAGGCCATACTGCACAGTGGCTTTGCCATTAGCTCTAGAGGCAGCCTGCGGGGGTTCAAATCCCACCTCCACCACATCAGATCTGGGTCAACTTGGGCAATTTACTTATTTTCCTTTTATTTCTTTAAAAAATATAATTAAAGCTACACAAGCATAGAGCTGAATTAGAGTCAAATCATTCTATGAGATTTCTCATAAAATACATTTCCCTCATGCTCTGCCTCACCTCTTCTGCCTCATGAAGCCATCACTTTCAACTCTTCTGAGCTGTTTCTTCTGAGCTGTTTCTTTTCCTCCCTATTTCTAAATAACATGCTAAATTGCTACTTCTTGCTTCTGGTTCAGGCATTATCTCTTGATGAGTAGTGAAAACGCTATAAGACACACTCTTTCAGCCCTACCTTCATCTCTCACATAGCTTTCCTGTCCCCCACCCACTTCCCAATTTAGTCATATCTTGATATTGGTTATATCCAAAAAAGTATTTACTAGGACAACTAAAATCCTATTCACAATTGACCTTTGCTTTTCCTGCAAACTTTCTGGTCTTTTCTGGACTTAATAATTATCATGTTTTGTTTACTTGTTAGTATACAGTAATTATAATTCAACTCTAAATTCTCCATCAATTGTCTCTATCTGTATGTTCCGAACTACCAGAGATTCTATTAGTTTTATATCCTTGAAGATTCTCTCTGGAGCCTTTTGATGAGTTCCAATCTCTGTTGGTTTCTCTATAGGCAGGACGTTGCTACTGACCTCGTCGAGCTCAGTTTCTTCATCTGTAAAATGGGGATAATTATATTACCTCCTAGAGTTATTGTAAGGATAAGCAAAATAATTCATGTAGTACAATGTTTGTCATATAATAAACACTTAATAAATATTGTCTTATTATTACTCGAGAGGAGAAAACAAACCAGCCCAAGCAATGGTTTAAAGCCCAGATGTGTCTGAAGGCACCTACTTAATTTCACTATATTAGGGCAGACCCTAAAAATCTTAGATTTACAATGTTAGAATCTTCCAGTGTGGGCAAGTTGAAGAAACACAGGATAGTCCTGGCTGACCAGCGGGTGAACATGGGCAGATCACCTAATTCCTCTATGACTTCTTTTTCTCATCTGTAAAGTGGGGTGAGGATCAAGGAGATAAGGTACTTTGTAAACCAAGTATTCTGCACAAATGTTAGTTACTACTTCTCTTTCTTTCCTTCTTTTTTTTTTTTTTTTTTAAAGCTGAGATAACTAAGTCCTGGAGAGAAGATGAAGCAGATAGGAATCAGGCAGTGATCTGGTCGTTCAAACTGGAGCTCCTGTCTCATACCTTAGTGTAAAAAGGGAAAGTATGGGTCTGATGGGCATGTAAGGCCCCCAGATGCCCAGATGAGGTGGAAGCAGGGGTTTCCTTGGCCTCACTGTCCCCAGCCACTGGCCTGTCCTGATCAGGGGACACCACCTGCTGGTGGTGATGGACACCAGGAACAAAGACAGGCCTGGATCTGGTGCAGGCTGTTCTGCTGGTGTGTCAGGAACAGAACTTCTCAGTGCCAAGGGCAGACAGTGGTTTCTTTTTTCTTTCCAGACATTCATCTGGCCTTCCTGCTTCCTCTTCTTCCCTGAATTTGTATTTCAAGTTCTGGCTGAAGCCCCAGCGGGCATGGACTCTTGCTGACACTGGACCTGAAATCCTACTCACTGTCTCCTGTCTCACCGTGAATGGCAAGTCACCGGTGACTTTCACATCCTCTAGCTTCTCCTTGCTCCCAGTCAATGGCACAAGCTCTGCCTAAAGCCAGGCGAAGAGAAAGACTATGCACTCAGTGTCCAATGTAGTAAGACACTGGGTGTGTGCAGGGATGGTGGAAGCTGAGGGACAGGGCCGGACCCCAGCAGTGTCTGTTGTCAAGCCCGTCTCTTAAACGTGGTCCCCAGAAGGCATGGGGAAATTGGCTGTTTCGTGTATTTGGGGTAGAGGCTTAACTTGATACCATCAAGACTTTGAATAGGCCCTTGGCCCCATCAGTGCCACCTCGAAAAATCCAGGCTGTAGAAACACTAGCACAAGTCACAAAGATGTGAATGCCTAGGGCTGTTCGCTGTAGCTCATCCAGAGGGCAACAATCCAATATATTGTGTTCATTTGTGCAATGGAGAGGTATGCAACCACTTAAAAAAAATTAAAATGCACACATACATCTTTTGTTTGTTTTGTTTTGTTTTATTTGACAGACAGAGATCACAAGCAGGTAGAGAGGCAGGCAGAGAGAGAGTGGAGGAAGCAGGCTCCCCACTGAGCAGAGAGCCCAACATAGGGCTCGATCCCAGGACCCTGAGATCATGACCTGAGCCGAAGGCAGAAGCTTTAACCCACTGAGACACCCAGGTGCCCCAACACACTTACCTTTTTAAAAGAAGAACAGCTTAATAACCATATGTAGGTTGTTACCCTTTTCTGGGGGAAAGGAAGTTAGTATAAGGGGTGGGAAGAAGAGGAAAGAGGGACTGACACCCTGGGCCAAGTTAGGAGATGAGAACCGAGTACCTGGAGAATATCAGAAGGGACCACATCTTCACTGAAGCCTCTCACATACCAGGTCCTTGATGTCTGTCATATCACTTGGCTGTCACAAGACCCCAGTAAGATTTGTGGTCATTGCCTCCAGTGTGCTGATGAGGAAAGAGAGACCCAGTGAGGCTAGGAAGATCTCAACCTCACACAGATGAGATGTGGTAAAGGATTAACTGGCCCGAAGAGAGGCCTAGCCTTGCCCTTGGCTTCTGGGAGGTCATCTCTGAACTTGTGGGATGTCCTGCCTGATAAAAGTGTCTTTACCTGGGGGCCTGAGGCCACGCTAGGTGGTCTATGCAAACACCACGATTTATGGTGGAGGCTTTGGGCACGTATCATCTCAACTTCCAGAGAGGCTGGAAACAGAAGTTAGCTACACAGGTGGTCAGCCGTGTCTACCTGACTGAGCCTCAGTAGCAATTCTGGACACTGAGGCTTGGGGGAGCTTCCCTGGTTGGCAGGGAAAGTAGAGAGAGTACTCTCTCTCTCTACCCTGGAAAGTAGCGCTGTCTGCGTGTCTCCATGGGGAGAAGAGGACTAGAAGCTCTGCATTTGGAGCTCTCCTGAACTCTGCCTCACGTGCCTCTTCTCTGGGGTAACTTTAATTCATATCCCTTCACTGTAATAAAACGGAGCTATGGGGGCACCTGGGTGGCTCAGTTGGTGGGCATCTGCCTTCAGCTTGGGTCATGGTCTCAGGGTCCTGGGATCGAGCCCCACGTCAGGCTCAGCAGGGAGCCTGCTTCTCCCTCTCCCTCAGCCTGCTGCTCCCCCTGCTTCTGCTTTCTCTCTGTCAAATCAACAAATATGGAAAAAAAAAAAAAAAAGAAAGAAAGAAAGAAAAGAAAAGAAAAACTTAACTGTAGGTATTCTAGCTCCCGGTGAGTTCTGTGTGTTCTACTGGCACATTATAGAACCTGACCATGGTCTTGGGATGCCCAAGCTTGTGAATGATGTCAGAAGTGAGGGTGGTCTTGGGGGCTGCTGCTAACTTTGAAGATGGTAAACGGTGGAATTGGGATTTGCACAAAGATCTCAGAGACTCCGCCCCCTTCCCAGTCCTCCACACTCTCTTACACTGACCCACTGTGGACAAGTGCCGTAGGGAAGAAATTCTGGCACCGTGAGGAAGAACAAGAACGGAGCGAGAGCCACACTCAGCAACAGCAAGGTGGGCAGGGGAAGACATAGGAAAACAAGCTCAGGAGCGTGCTCAAAGGGACACTAGAAGGAGCAAATTTTAGAAAGTTCCCAGAATCTATGTCCCTCACAATGCAGGAGGGCAAGAAGGCAGGTGCAAAGAAAGCTGATGGGAGAAGCGTCCAGGGGGCCCCGGTTTCTTATAGGTTCTCCAAGAAGCTAGAAGCTATGATAGACAAGTCTCTAGTGTTTACTGCCCCCCACTTGGTTCCAGGCTGGAAGGCATCTTTCCACCTGCTTCCCCTCTCCCTGTTTTGGAACTTAAAAATAGTTTGTCATATAATAAACTAAATACAATATAATGTCATATAATATTCTAAAAATAGAAAATAAAATTTCTTTTGGATTAGACTCCCAACCAGCACTGCTGAGGGCAGAACTGGGCTTCTGATCCCCAGGCTGTTGGCTCCCGGATGCAGAGCCTGCCTCCGGGGTGTGGAATTCGTTTTCTATCCTAGGCAGGCGAAATTCCATTCCCAGTAGACTGAGCAATAAACAAGGAGGCAGGTGGAGAGGAGGAGAGGCCCGGGAACAGCAGGTAGCCAGCCCCGAGTCTAGGTGCGTGTCCTAGCCCAGTCCCTGCTCCTAGTGAGGCAGACTGGAGGCAGACTGCACAGGGCACATTTCCATTTTAAGACTATCTGCAAAGTTAGTTTGGGGGTAAATTTCACCTGCATCAATGTATTAGAGAAGGATTTTTTGGAGCTGTTCTCTACTGCAGAGAAAGTCCTGCACCTGTTTCCCAGCAATAGTAGGGAAAGCTGACAGTGCTCTCTCTCTGACTTCCTACCAGCCAGCAAGAAGACAATCAGCTTCACACTTTTCTCTCTCTAAATGTGTGAAACCCTGGTTTTCTAGAGGCCTTTAAGGACTGATCTTCCAGGCAGGCTGCTTTCTGATCCTGTCCCCAGACAGGAGAATGAACACAATCCCTCCCCAGTTGGGAAATCCTGGCATTTAGAAAACCCTTGTCAAAGGAGCTTTTTCTTAAAACTAAAAAAATAATAATAAGAAAAATATTAAAAAATGGAGTGCCGGCCTGGCTCAGTCAGAAGAGCATGCAACTCTTGATCTCGGGGTCATGAGTTCGAGCCTCACACTGGGTGTAGAGGTTCCTTAATTAAATAAAACTTTAAAAAATTAAGAGAGCTTTTTCTTTCGCACTTGTCTTGCAAACCTATTTGTATGAGTAGAATTCAGAGAGATCATACATGGCTAACCACAAAGGCATCCACGCCATCACGATCAAACAGGTAAGATATATTAAACAACTTCTTTTCCTGAACCCCCTCGCTCATTTTAACTTTGTGGTGTACTACTCTTTTAAGACCCAGCTTAAACACAACTCCCGTTGGAAAAACTCTCTCCTTCTGCCAGACCCAGCCTCTCATCTGGGCAGCAGGGCATATGATAAATTCTCCTTCCCTGCGCACATCACAATATATTTCCTTACCGGTATGTCTCCCCTGCTAGACTGCAAGTTTCCTGAGAGCAGGGAATCCTGAAATCCACAGACCCCAGCACGGTGCGCTGCTCAGGGCTGAAGTTCTGGAAGTATTTGTTGAATGGGTGAAAGGATGCATGAATAAAAATAGAGACATAGACATATGTCTCTATTTTTAAATATAGATAATATAAATAATTTAAATATAAATATGTTTTTTAAACATAAAAAAACATAGACAGATCTTAGTGTGGCATGATGGTAACCACTAGCAGCATGTGGCTATTTAAATTTAAATTAACTAAAATAAAAGAGTTGTTCAGAATGGGTCATTTGAAGTCCTTCCCTATACGCGGTACTGGGCTCCTTGCTGGTCAAAGAATTACACAGACATCTGTGGCCTGAGACAGGCCTGAGACCATCTAGAAGCACACACTATAAAGAATGCCCCCTTGAATAAATACGGGCTAAATGAAATACACAGATTGCCATTAGGTGTTGTCAAATACATAAAAATTAAACAGACCAAAGGAAAAAAATATAAAGAAGTCTGGCTGTCCTTACAGCCTGAATACTAATGTGTTTCCCTACTTATATTTGAAATGGACATGACTTTGCTAGATTTCTTAGAGAAATAAACATAGTAGCCAGTAAGAACCATGCTGGGTATGGAAACGTGGCCAAAGCAAATATTTGTGCTCATGTAGCAACCACAGAAGATCTCTTACATGGAGCCACTGATTTCCTGGGTAAAGTAAAATTTACAATGGTCTTCTCTGTTGTTTTCCATAAACCATTGCAATGTTCCATCCATTGCAACATTCTAATCTCCAAACTATCTTTCGGACACCGCCTCTGTACACAGCAAATGTATAAACATCCAGTGACCATGTGTCTCTGTTTTCTATCAGGAAAACGTGGTTTCTGTGTCTCTGCATCCTGTCCATCTCCTATGGGCTATGATTTTACTCTGCCAAGGGAACTATACATCCAAATGGTTAAGAGTGCCTCCTGCTGCAAGGACCGGACTCAGCAGGCTGGGGAAAAGCAGAGGAGCAAGCCAGGTGCCCTGTGTCCCAGACCCCAGGATCCTTAGTTTCTGTCCCATCCCCCACCCCGCCTCTCACCCCCAGCACAATTCCTGCCGGCTGCCAGCGCTGAGAGCCAGGAGGTAGCAGCTGAGAGCCTGGCCTGTGAGCCAGGCCACCCCCAATTAGTTTATCTTATTAATGCCAATTTATTAGCACAGAACCCCTGGGAGGTGAGCAGGAGGATGTTTTAAATAAGCCACTGCATTTCCTGTCCGTAAGCTTTACACCTGAGCTCAGTGCTCAGCCAGGCCTGAGATGGGTGGCCTCCTGCCTCCCACCTCCTCCGGGTGGGTGGCCCCAGGAGAGTGGATCTGACTGGGCAGATGGGACAGCGTGTGCTTCGCCACACAAGATTCATCACAATTTCAGAAGCGTTTGTGCAAGCTTCCCGTTAAGGGTCCTTTAAGGGTACATTTACGACCCAGAATTTGTCTATCAAATAACAGTGGCTTTGTAAATGCAATAGCCTTCATAATTAAATCTTACTCCTTCTCAGGGCTCCAAACAGACTAACTTCTTCAGGTTCTTAAGTGCTAGGAACTGGGGAAAATGCTATCTTCCCACCAGGGAGTTCCTAGCTCTGCAAGAGGCCTATCACTCACTCTGTCTTTGAGGCTGGGGCTTAAATAAGTGGGGCCACACGCGCTCAGACACAAGAGTGGACTGGAAGTGAATTGATACATGGCCATAGTTTAACATTATTCCAAGCACCTGAGAACGTTTCATGGGCCATGAGCGCTTTTTGCTTCATTCGGACCAAGTAACACGACCAGGTAAATGCAAACCAGGTGTGGGTTTGGTAGAGGAGAAGACACCCCCTGGCTGTTTCCTCCCTCACTACCACCCAGCTTTACAAATTCCAAGAACAGGGGCCCCTGGTGGCTCCGTTGTAAGGTCGTAAACTGTCTGCCTTTGGCTCAGGTCTTGGTCCCAGGGGCTCAGGTCATGGTCCCCAGATCCTGGGATCAAGCCCTGCATCTGCACTATGCTTGGCGGGGAGCCTGCTTCACCCTCTTCCCTCTGCCTGCTGCTCTTCCTACTTGTGCTTGCTCCCCCTCTGTCGAATAAATAAATAAATCTTTTAAAAATAAATTAAAAATTCCAAGAACATAGAGGGTCCTTGGCTGCTCAGTCAGTGAATTGTGCAACTCTTGATCTTGGGGTAATAGGTTTGAGCCCCACGATGGGTGTAGAGATTACTTCAAACCAAAACAAAACAAAACAAAAACCCCAAGGGGCGCCTGGTTGGCTCAGGTAAGCATCTGACTGTTGATTTTGGCTCAGGTCGTGATCTCAGGGTCCTGAGATGGAGCCGTACATTGGGCTCCACGGGTGTCTGCTAGAGTCTCCCTCTCCCTCTGCCCCTCCCCCAGCTGTGCACGTGCTTTCTCTCTCTAAATAAATAAGTAAAATCTTTTTAAAAAAATCCAAGAACAAACATCACCCCTCTCCTTGCCCAGAGAGACCTTCTCTTCAACAGGCATCTGACCATTGTGTGCCTATTTTTGTGTGTTGGTGGGGAGAATGAGTTGGTCTGCAGCAGTAACGTACAAGTAAATATTTAGTAATTGGTCCACTGAGAAAAAAGAGAAGCCCTGATTTATAGCATTTTCCAGTTTCTGTAGTGTAAGTTCTCCCACCACGGTCAATTTCAAGGAACCAGCATGAGGAGGTCATTGAGCACAGAGCTGGGAAAAGCCGTGGCGAAGCTCCCCCATTACATAATGTTTCCTCCACATCGATAGATGTAGATAAGCTCCAGATCATAGATCGCTCTAAAATGCAGTCAAATAATTAGGAAATTATGAGCTTTGAATCATTTCTTACTATCATTTTTAATATAATGATTTAACTGTAGGGACGCCTGAGTGGCTCAGTGGTTAAGCATCTGCCTTTGGCTCAGGTCATGATCCCAGGGTCCTGGGGTAGAGCCCCACGTTGGGCTCCCTGCTCCTCAGGAAGCCTGCTTCTCCCTCTCCCACTCCCCCTGCTTGTGTTCCCTCTCTCACTGTCTCTCTCTCTCTGTCAAATATATAATTTAAAAATCTTTTCTTTAAAAATGATTTAACTGTAAGCTTATGTAATTGAATTTTTCGTAACGGCTGTGTTTTGCAATCATTTTGCAAAGTTCCTGAAGATTCAGCAGTGGGCTCTGATGAGCTGACCCTGGCCAGCTCCCGCATACTACCATCCTGAAGCTGCTCAGCCCCCGCTGGTGCCACTCCCCAGCTTAGAATTCCTATTTCTCGGCTTCCCCAACACCCTCAGTGAGGTCAGTGTGTGACGCCTGTTTTAAAGGAGAGGAAGCCAGATGCGCTAGACGTTGGCACTAAACTACGCATACTCACCTCAGAGGCTGGCGCTCCCACCCCTGCTGCCACCGTGAGTGGTCCTCCTTGGGGAGGACTCTGCTGTGACTCACACTCAGAGCATCTGTGAATGAGGCCAGGTCTTCACCTGAGACACAGCCCAGTTTGGCAGCTTCCTCGTCAGCATGCTTTCCACACTCCCTTTCCCAGAAGGCCCTCCCTCCGCCTGCCATATGCAACTGAATTCCTGCCTCAGGCTCTGCTTCTAGGGAACTTGACCAAAGACCTGAAGCCTCAGAGGGACGTCCCTGATGTTGCACAGTGATCAAGGCAAAATGAACTCAGGACTTCCGATTCCCAAGGAAGTGTTTGTGTTGTCATCCCACACCTGCTGCTTCTACTTTAAGCCTCTTTGGCAACTATAGAATGAAGCTGAAGCCCAAACACCAGAGTGTGGCATTCAAGACCCTAGCGTTTTGCCCCCAACCTTCCCTTCCAGCCTTGCTTCCTAGGATTCTCTCTACTGACACCCGTGACTTCTGCCAGAGAAGACTGCCTTCTGTGCCTCAAACCTGCCCCGGGTTTCTTGTCTCTGTGCTTTTGATTCTGTTGTTTCTTCTACATGAATTTAAATGTAGTAAGGGCCTAGTGCCTTCAGGGCACTGTACTCTGGAACAGCAGTCTCCAGAATGGGGCATATCTATCCTTGTAGGTAGAGAAGACTTTTCACACAGTATGTCCCCGGTCTAAGGGTCTAAGTAGCCTCCACACTCAGTGTAGAGCCCAACATGGGGCTTGAACTCACCACCCTGAGATCAAGACCTGGGCTGAGATCAAGAGTCGGATGCAAGGGTCACTGAAGACTTGGGATGGGACACGTGGAACACTGAGCATGGTACAGAAGGAGAGCCTCAAGCCCCCCTACAGGGTCAGTGATTTGCTAGGAGGACCCACAGACCTCAGAAAAGCTGTTGTGCTCACGCTTACAGTTGATCACAGTGGAAGGAAAACAGATGAAAATCAGTAGAAGACATAGCTGCATAGGGCAGGACCCAGGAGAGACCAGGAGCAAACTTGCAGTGGTCCTCTCCCACTAGACACATGGGGACAGCACTTGACTTTTCCCAGCAACATGAGGTGGCAACATATAGAGTATTGCCAGCCAGAGAAGCTCACCCAAGGACTTGGTGGCATGTAGGTATGGCTGACCTTGGCGTTCAGCCCTCCCAGAGGTGAAGTTGTTGCTGTTTGGCCCAAGGCCTCCAGCATATATCACATTATTAACACGGACTATCTGGTGTGACCCACAGCACCCCCAGCAAACGAAGATACTCTTGTCAGCTAGGATATTCCAAGGCCTTATGGAATATTCCAAGGCCTGGGAGGCTCCTGGTCCTCCAAAGAGCTGGGCAAGGATCAAATCTTTCCTTGGGCCAAGTTAATACTTTCCTGCACAGGGAACAACCCAAGTAACTATGGTATCTAGGCCTGGAGGGGTTCCTCATCTCTCTTCCCCATGGACTTCCAAACCTTGATGCTATCCCCTGCCTGCAGAGGGAACATTTCTAGATTCTGGTCCACACCCGATTTCAGAGGCCAAACCAGACCCTAGCAGGGAGAGACTTAGGTTACCATAGGTCCCTGTCGGCAACTCGGGAACCAGGCAGCCTTGCCGCGAGACCCATTTCCGCCTTCATCCCAGTCAGGTACCTGGTCTTCCGCGCTATCTCCATCCGCTGAGCTCTGGTCCTGACAGCGTCTCAGACTCAGTGCTTGCTCCTTCCTGAGCCTTTCTCTGGGACCAGGGCCCTGCTCTGAACCCCCTGTCGAGGGTTTGAACCTTGCTGCCCACCCCTTGGCCTGGACTCTACATGTCCTCACCCTGGATTTCCCATTGCCGGGCTGCCCCCAGCTGCACAGAGAATTGCTCGCTCCTGCCAGACCCTGACCTGACTCAGGTACTGACTCCTAGACAGAGGCTCAGGGTCACTGCCCAGCAACTGCAGCAGGGACTGTCCTGCCTCTGCTACCCACCACCTGGCTCCCCCAACCTCCCACCCCCGGCCCCTGCAAAACCCTCGGGTTGTTTTTCAGAGTCCATATTCTCTCATGGTTCATCTCCCCTTCCAATTTCCCTCAACTCCCTTCTCCTCTCCATCTCCCCATAAAAAACAAACAAACAAACAAAAAAACTGTTAAAGCTGGTCATACCACATCCCAGGTTATGTTGTGATGCTCTGGAAGGTTCCCCAGCCAAGCTGGGTCCAGTGTTCAGGAGAAGTTCAAAGAGCCTCACTGACCCACATAGAAATACTGACCCAATAAAAATTACATTCAGGGACGCCTGGGTGGCTCAGTTGGTTAAGCGGCTGCCTTCAGCTCAGGTCATGATCCCAGCGTCCTGGGATCGAGTCCCACATCGGGCTCCTTGCTCGGCAGGCTCCTTGCCTGGCAGGGAGCCTGCTTCTCCCTCTGCCTCTCAGCCTGCTTCTCCCTCTGCCTCTGCCTGCCACTCTGTCTGCCTGTGCTCGCTCTCTCTCTAAAAAAAAAATTTAAAAAAAAATTACATTCACATCTTAGGAGTCATCCAGAGGCTCCTTATGGGGAGTTCTGGCTTCATCATGGCCATGTACTTTGAACCTCCAGAATTCCTCCTAGACCAAAAGGACCTAAAGAAACACAGGTGCAGGGTGCCTGGGTGGCTCAGTGGTTAAAACCTCTGCCTTCGGTTCAGGTCATGATCTCAGGGTCCTGGGATCGAGTCTCGCATCCAGCTCTTTGCTCAGCAGGGAGACTGCTTCCCCCTCTCTCTCTGCCTGCCTCTCTGCCTACTTGTGATCTTTCTCTCTGTCAAATAAATAAATAAAATCTTAAAAAAAATTAAGAAACACAGGTGCACAATCTCTTGTCAGAAGCCCCAGGGAGAGTAAAAATCCTCAGGCTAGATGTATTTTAGAATTCAGAATTGTTTCGATTTTAGAAAGATAATTTGGTGCAGATACTGTATATTATGCCCCAGTGATGTCTGGGACAGCACACTGCAAATCAAACACATTAATATTTCTGCAGTGAAGGGTATGAGTAGTCACACTAAGCAAGACGAATAAGGCTTTAATTCATTGCCTTATGACAGTCCAGGTCAGGTTTTGCTACCAAATGATTTCAGGTTAAATTAGGTATTGCTACCATATAAATTATGAAAATAATTTATTTCATAAAACTTATTGAGTAGGTTAAATATTTTCCCTATATTCTTTATATAGTTCATAAGCACCTTGAGAACAGGAGTGCTGTCTTATCTTTTTATCCCTAATGCCTATCCTGGCACACACTTGACACTTAGTAAATGCTAAACGAATAGATGAAATGTCCTTTTATTTCCCAGTTTATTCCCTCATGGGTAACACAACGGCAAGCAAAGCCCTTCCTGGAATGAGTCATGACACATGGTTGGTTATCCCAGACGAATTTGTGCAGAGTCCCCAACTTTCCCCTCAAACTTCCATGAAGTTTCAATGATTTACAGAACATTTTATTCCTCTCCTTGTCTGAAAAGCAAGCAAGAGCCAAGAGCAGGAAACTGAGAGAAAGTTCTACAGAGGGTCACTCGGGGAAGGGTGGAGAGTATAGGAAAGAGCGTTGGGTGGAGCTGTAAGACTCCAGCTCTGCGCCCAGGCTTCTCATTCCCCAGAGGGTCTGACTGCTGCTAAATCTGTGCCTTTTCCCCACCTGCTAGAAAAGTGGTCCCCAAACTTGCCAATCATCATAATCACCCATGGAGCTTTAAAAAACACAGGTTCTGACTCTGCAGGCCTGGGGGTGGAGGGTAGAAATCTTACTTTTAAAAAATATTTTCAGAATTTTAAAGGCAGTGATAGGTAAGAGAGGCATATAGCTTTATTTTTGATAGAACAAATACCTAGAAATATAGGTTTTGTGCTTCACACATTTTTAAAAAGGATTTTATTTATCTATGTGAGAGAGAGAGAGAGAGGGAGAGAGCATGCAGGAGCATGGGGGAGGGGCAGAGGGAGAAGCTGACTGCTGGCCAGACAGGGAGCCCCATCCGGGACTTGATCCCAAGACCCTGGGATCATGCCCTGAGCTGAAGGCAGACGCCTAATGACTGAGCCGAAGGCAGACGCCTAATGACTGAGCCACTGAAGCCCTTCTGCTTCACACATTTTTTTAAAAATTTTTATTTATTTATTTATTTATATGAGAGAGAGAATGAGTGGGAGGAGGGGCAGAGGGAGAGGGACTAGCAGACACACCAGTGAGCATGGAGTCTGATTCGGGGCTCGATCCCAGGACCCTGAGTCCATGACCTGAGCCAAAATCAGATGCTTAACTGGCTGAGCCACCCAGGCGCCCCTACTTCACACATTTTAATGTTGGCTTTTACTCTACTAGCAACAAGGGAGAAGGTCAGAATGAACCGGATTTTAATACTAGTATTAATAATAATACCATTGATTTTTAACAACTAAAAATTGTTTTTGCATGTGCAACTACTCAATTATTTATTAATGTTCTTAAAATTTTTTTAAATATTTCATTTTTAAGGAATCTCTATACCCAATGTAGGGCTCGAACTGATGACCATGAGATTAAGAGTTACGTGCTCCACTGACTGAGCCAGCCGGGCGCCCCTATTGTTTTTTAATGTTTAAAATTGAGATATTAAATAAATGAATGAATAAACAAAATAAATAAAATTGATATATAATTGACATATAATATTATATTAGTTTCAGATGTATAACCTAATTATTATATATAACCAACATATTATATATAATATAATCATTACATATATTGCAAAATGATCACCAGAATAATCCTTGTTAACATTCATCACCATACATAATTACAAAATAATTTTCCTGTGATGAGAACTTTTACGCTCTACTCCTTTAACAACTTTCAAATATCTAAGAAGGTATTAACTACATTCTCCATTATTACTACATGACATTGCTGGGACTTACTTTGTAACTGGAAGCTTGTACCTTTTGATCCCGGTTCCCCATCTCTCCCACGCTCCCATGCCCTGCCTCTGGCAACCCTCAATTTGTTTTCTCTATCTGCAGGCTGGATGTTTTTTGTTCCCTGTCTTTTGTGTTTTTAGATTCCACATGTGAGATCATATCATATTTATCTAAGTTATATAAGTTAACTATGCTAAGTTCACTAAGTGCCCTCAAAGTCTATCCATGTTGTTGCAAATGGTGGGATTTCCTTCCTTTTTAGGGCTGAATAATATTCAATTATACACACACACTGCATTTTCCTTATCCATTCATCCACTGACAGACACTTAGGTCGTTTCCATGTCTTGGCTATGACACAGAATGCTGCAGTGAAAACGGGGGTACAGGTATCTTTACAAGTTAATTTTTCATTTCCTTCAGGTAAATCCCCAGAAGTGGAATTACTGAATCATATGGTAATTCTACTTTTACTTTTTTGAGGAACCTCCGTACTGGTTTTTCCAGAGTGGCTGCACCAGTTTGCATTCCCACCAACAGTGCGTGAGGGCTCCCCTTTCTCCCCATCCTCACCAACACTTGTTATTTTTCATCTTTTCGGTAAAAGCCCTTCTAACATGTGAGCGGTAATCTCTCCCTGTGGTTTTAATCTGCATCTCCCTGATGATGAGTGATGCTGAGCACATCTCATGTACCTGTTGGCCATCTGTCTGCCTTTTGGAAAACTGTCTGAGGAACCTCTGCCCATCCTTAAGTCATTGGGTTTTTTTGCTATTGAGTTATATGAGTTCTTTATGTATTTTGGACATTCATCTCTTACCAGATAGGTGATTTGTAAATATTTTCTGGAAGTTACCTTTTCATTTGGTGGATGATTTCCTTCACTGTACAGAAGCTTTTCAGTTTGATGTAGAAATCCGTACTTTAAAAAAGTCCCTTAAGGGGCGCCTGGGTGGCTCAGTGGGTTTAAAGCCTCTGCCTTTAGCTCAGATCATGATCTCAGGGTCCTGGGATCGAGCCCCGCATGGGGCTCTCTGCTCAGCAGGGAGCCTGCTTCCTCCTCTCTCTTTCTGCCTGCCTCTCTGCCTACTTGTGATCTCTGTCAAAATAAATAAATTTTTTTTAAAAAGTTCCTTGAACAACGGTCATACCATAATAAGAAGGAAGGAGGGATGAAATAGAGCTAGACAGGAGAAACATTTCCATATATCACTGGAATTAAGCCAGTATAAATATGAAGCTGATTCTGATAAGTTAAGATGTATATGGTAAGGCGGGGAGCCTGGGTGGCTCAGTGGGTTGAGCCTCTGCCTTCAGCTCAGGTCATGATCCCAGAGTCCTGGGATTGAGCCCCGAGTAGGGCTCTCTGCTCAGCAGGGAGCCTGCTTCCCCCCACCCTCTGCCTGCCTCTCTGCCTACTTGTGATCTCTCTCTCTGTCAAATAAATAAATAAAATCTTAAAAAAAATTTTTTTAAAGATGTATATGGTAAGGCCTAGAACAACCATTAAAATAATAGCTTAAGGGGCGCTTGGGTGGCTCAGTGGGTTAAAGCCTCTGCCTTCGGCTCAGGTCATGATCCCGGGATCCTGGGATCGAGCCCCGCATCGGGCTCTCTGCTCAGCAGGGAGCCTGCTTCCTCCTCTCTCTGCCTGCCTGCCTCTCTGCCTACTTGTGATCTCTGTCTGTCAAATAAATAAATAAAATCTTTAAAAAAAAAATAATAGCTTAAAAAGGTGAAAAATCATTAAAAGATTAAAATATTACATTGGAAAGACTCACTTAATGCAAAAGAAAGCAGAAAAGGAGGAACAGAGGAACAAAAAAGGCAGGAGACCTACAGAAAGCGAAAGGTTAAACAGCAAATGTAAATCCAATAATATCAAGAAAACATTAAACATGGGTAGATCAGACAATCCCAATAAAGATAAGAGATTGTCAGAATGGATCGAAAACACAATCCAACTACAAGAGACCCAGTTCACAGTGAAAGATAAAGTCTGAAGGTGGAGGGATGGAAACAGAGACATCATACAGACAGCAACACGAGGAAGTCAGAATGGCCAGCGTGGTAGCAGACAAAATAGACCTTAAAATAAAAAAGATCGGGGCGCCTGGGTGGTTCAGTCAGTTAAGCATCTGCCTTCAGCTCAGGTCATGGTCCTGGAGTCCCGGGGAGCTCGATCCCCCCGCATCAGGGTGCCTGCTCAGCAGAGAGTCTGCTTCTCCCTCTCCCACTCCCCCTGCTCATGTTCTCGCTCTCTCTCTCTCAAATAAATAAATAAAATCTTTTAAAAAATAAATAAAAAATAAAAATAAATTTTAAAAAATGTTACTAGAGGGGCGCCTGGGTGGCTCAGTGGGTTAAAGCCTCTGCCTTCGGCTCAGGTCATGATCCCGGGGTCCTGGGATCGAGCCCTGCATCGGGCTCTCTGCTCGAGCCTGCTTCCCCCTCTCTCTCTGCCTGCCTTTCTGCCCACTTGTGATCTCTGTCTGTCCAATAAATAAATAAAATCTTAAAAATAAAAATAAAAATGTTAGTAGATATAAAGCAGGACACTTTCTAATGACGAGTTCCACCCATCAGGAAGACGTAATAATTTTAAATATAGGTGCACCTAAAGACAACCAGAGCACCAAAGACACGAAGCAAAATCTGATGGAAACGAAGAAACTGACAACCCAACAATACCAGTTGGAGACCTCCACACCCCATTTCCAAATAGAGCAACGAGGCAGAACATCAGGGAGGACACCAGAAACGTTCCCAACACTGTAAACCAGCTAGACCCAACATCATCTGTGGAACACTCTAGCCAACAACGGAATGCACTCGCTTCTCGAGTGCACACAGCATTCTCCAGGACAGATCATACGCTACGCCATAAAACAAGTCTCAAGTGCCCTCTTGGGCATTTCTGTCGGAGAAACGGTAGCGAATGTTATGTCTGACACAACCACCTGTGTGCGCATTCATACGGCAACTTTATTCGTAATAACGAAAACCCCGAGACAGCCCAGATGTCCTTCAACAGGTGAATGATTAAACAAACTGTATTTTTAAAAATCATAGTTATTAAAAATATTGTTTTCATTCTTGAAAAATCACTGGACAATCTCACCACCCAGAAACCAGTCCTGCTACCATGCTAGGGACATCCCGCCAACATCCCACATGCACACACACCCGGAGAGGAAATCGGTATGTGTACATCACCCAGCAATGCTCTGTGCCGCCCCCCCCCCCGCCCCGTCCCTGGCAATGATTCCCAGAAGGAAGCTGTTGCTCTCAGAGGGACATATCACAGTCTACTGGGGTAAGGGGCTGGGAAAGGCTGTGTGGTTTGAAAAACTCCCCAGGGGACTCTGAATGACTACCCCCTTTAGGGAGGGTTCCCACCTTCACCCCACTACCAAGAGACTCCCTGGACACTTAACGAGAATGGCTCATTGCACACATACTACTTTGTACACTCCCTTTTACATTCTACATCACTGTACTTAATGGTTGCAAACATTTTTTGTTGTAGCAGAATCTAAAAACGAATTCCATGTTGACATTATTTAATATTTTCCATTAAAGAGATATAATTTGGTAGCAAACATCTTTGTATGTGTAATTAATACCTTGCATTAAACTCCTACTGCTGGAATTTCTGGCTTGAACATTAAAAAATCTTGAGACAGAATGACACAATACTTTCCAGGAAGGTTAAACAGATCTATATTTCTATCAGAGCTCATGCAACAAATATTGCATCGGGCGTTATATGGTCACAAGTGTATCCCCTATACTCTTGAACCTCTAAAAGTAAGTAAATTCCAAAGGTCTTTGATACAATATTGCCTTTAAGCCTCTGATATCAGTTGACAGTGCCGATGGTATTCATTTATCTCCTAGGTTAAAGCCCCTGTCGGGAGCCTGCCAGGCTCTTTTACCTTTCCACCACCAAGACTGTTTGCTTCTCTTTGCTGCCACCTTGTGTTGAAACAGGAAAAATTCATCTGGGAGGACTTGAGAGAGAGCAGCTGACAGTCCCTAACTTTCGGGGGCCAGAAGGAGCCTGCGGTCAGATCCTGAGAGTCCGTCCTAACTGGACCAGGGCCACAGAGAATGAGGACTCTGGGCTTCAGTGCAAAGGAAGCCCTGGGACAGAGCCCAGAGGAGGCCTTCCCTAATGTGATGGCTGAAGAGCTTAGAGAGCTGAACTCAAGATCTGGCTCTGCCCGGGTTTGCCATTAAGCACACCTGTTCTTTCTCTGCCCTCCGTTTCTTCTCTGAAATGAGGGGTTGGCCTAAGCCCGTGTTTTGCAAACTGCAGGTGAAAACCCTTTAATGGGCTGTGAATCTTACTTATTAAGTTGTGGCAAGCTTTTTTGGGTTTGTTTTGAATGGAAAAGGCAGGATGGGAAATCATGGACATGTCAGCTGTTGTTTCGTTGTAAAACCCGCGTCTTACGGAGGGTCCCGACCAACAGGAGGTGAGGACCACTGTCTTGGGCCATCCTAGGGTTCTGCCTAGGACCTTTCAGTTCTGCTTGGGACTACCGGCCGTGAGACTGTTGGTGAGACTATCCGCCCCACGGTTGGAGGAAGCGTTGGTGCTGAACCTTCAGTAGAGCCGCTGTTGTCAGGGTCGCCCGGTAGGGGGGCTGACGAAGCAGGTGCATAGGCCACTGACCCGGAACAGGCACTGGGTGGCGCTACAGAGCCAGGTAAAGACCCGTTCGCTCTGCTTATCAATACCTCGAGCGAACTGCAGAGGGCAGTGAGAACCTAGGAATCCAGGAGGCAGAGGGAGCAGCAGGGCTGGAGACATTGGGGTGCTCTGAACCGCACCTCCCTTGGGTTCCAGAAGGCGGGGAGATTGTTTAACTTGCCGGGGTGCCTCTGATCCCGCCACGTTGCTGGTGGTCCTGCGGTGAGAAAGCTCCCAGGCACCTGCAGAGGGCAGAAGCCGCCACTGGGGGACAGCAGAAG
Source organism: Mellivora capensis (assembly GCA_004024625.1). Lineage (NCBI taxonomy): Eukaryota > Metazoa > Chordata > Mammalia > Carnivora > Mustelidae > Mellivora > Mellivora capensis. Next base: position 19,425 of record PISX010001760.1, read on the forward strand.
ATTGATGTTGGGAATGGGGTCTGGCTTCAAGGTTGGGGACAAGAGGTAGAGAGGCTCAAAGGGGTCCCAAAGCAAAGGACTTGCAGAGGAGAGTGACCTTGCTCCTTGCTTGCTCTCTCGCAGAGGACTCGCAGAGGACTCGGAAAGGGGGGCGACTCCCACTTGCAAAATAAACGCTCATCAGGGGGTTGCTGGAGCTCGTTCCTACAGGCTCACAAGTGCCAGTGGTTACATTTTCAAAACGTTGACAAGCCAGTTGTTAAACATAGCCATCTTTAAAAACTGAGGAATAAGTCATATTCAAAATAAAAGTCATAAACACTAAAAACACATTACTTCGTTATACTGAGATCTGTTATGTATGTTCTTCAGGCCACTCGGTGTATCCTGCGTGGTATTGCCTTAACAACGTCGCGCTACGGGGCCCAGGGACCCCCCTTCGCTAGCCTGAAATGCCGCGGTGGGAGCTTTGCACCATGGAGCTCAGCAAACACAGCGAATTGGGGAGGAGTCTTGGCCCTCGGAGAGCCAGTCGTGAAGCATTCACCAGCACACTGCCCGGGCCCCACTGTCTTCCTTATCTTCAGTTCTTGGGTCCCTTCCCCGCCCCTTTCAGCCCCTCCCACCACCAGCTGTCGGAGGGAGAGTCCCAGGTAGGGAGATGCAGGACATGGCTTTGACCTTTCGCCCTGGGGAGAGTTAATGACCTCACCGGGACCAGCAGACAGGGGAGACAGCACAACAGAAACTGGCACTTAAAAAGAGGAAACTGGGGCAGGGCAGCATACTCCCCGCTCCCCTCCCCGCCCCCACCCCTACCCTGCGGGGAAGCAGGTGAGGACGAGGAGCCCCTCCAGCCTGAACAAAGGACACTGGAAAGAAAACTGTCTAGCAATAAAGTGAAAGGTTGACATGTGAGTGACGGCTCCGACGTGATCCATCTAGATCCGGGAAATAAAACTAGGGCCAAGAAATACAGATTTGACTTCATATGAAGAAGAATGTCAGTTGGAGCCCTTCAAAGATGTAATGAGATGGTTCAATCACTTTCTTCCTCCCTGGGGAATCGGCTATATATGAGAGAATTTAAAAACTCTCCAGAAGTTGGCTGAACCTTGCTACTAAATTTGAGGTCCATAGCCCAGCTTCACGGTATCTCCCGGGGCCGTGTTAGAAATGCGGGTTCTCAGGGCTCACCTGGACCTGATGAATCTTAACAAGACTCCCACATGACTGGTAAGCACAAGATAGTTCTGGAACCATTAAACACTAAGCATTAAAATATTTGAGATGTCTTTTACTCATTAATTGTTTAAATGGCACATTGTATAGAAATAATCTCATAATCTATGATTCGGGAAAATAGTTAATAAACTACAAAAAAAAATCCCAATGATAGAATAACTATTCACACGGTAAAAAAGAATGCGATGACATTTGTATGCTGGGAAGGATGAGATCTAAATAGCGCCATGAGGGGCGCTTGGGTGGCTCAGTGGGTTAAAGCCTCTGCCTTCCGCTCAGGTCGAGATCCCAGGGTCTTGGAGTCTGGCTCTCTGCTCAGCAGGGAGCCCGCTTCCTCCTCTCTCTCTTCCTGCCTCTCTGCCTACCTATATCTCTGTCTGTCAAATAAATAAATAAAATCTTTAAAAAATAAAAATAAATAAATAAATAGCCCCATGAGCAAAACGAACATAATGTCGTGCCTCGGGTGTTATGAGGACGCAGAGGAAGGGGGTTACTGTGGTTGTGGGGGCAGGTGGAATGAGGGATATTTTCCTGGTGGAGAAGGTTCTATGGCTCAGCCTTCCTGATACACCACAGTCTGGAGTGCCCAGCCCAGCTTCCACATGGAGTCGAGTTTTTATCCTTGATACTCTCCATCACCCTTTCTCCCTTTCTTCAACAGAGGAGCTGTCCAAAGTAGGGGAAAGGAAACCAATATTGTCCCAGGGTCCCGTGGAGGGAAGGGAGATCCTGGTAGCCCAGCTGTATAGAATCTAAGACCCGAGAGCGCAGGTTTGGAAGGGGATGAAGCGAGGTTCTGGGGGATGAAATCTTGCCTTATCAAGGGTCCTCCTGGGATTTTTCCAGCTCTCTTCCAGGGAGCACGATCCTCCCCAGTGTAGGCTCTGACTCTGCGTCTTCTCCCAGGAAGGGGCGTGGGGGGAGGGCAGGTGAATTCCAGGCATGAGCTGACTGTTCCCCTGCCCTCTCTCACACTCCTCAGCCCACCATACCTCCCAATGCCCCTCAAAGTCTGGAGCGTGGTGCACCTTCCCTCCCAGAATGCTCAGAAGTCCCGTCGCATGGAGGGCATTAGCTGGCCAGCCCTGGGAGGAACCCACAAGCGTGTGAGCTCTTGGCTACCCACTGAAAGTCTCTGAAGCATTGGCACTTCCTGACGTGGGCTATGCACTGCGGATGTTGGGGAGTGACTTCAGTGGGGATTTTTTGGAGGTTAGAGGCAGTCGTCTAGGACTTCTTCCCTGGACTCAGCTCTGGACAAAACCAGGAAGCCAGTGGGGGTGGGAGTAAGAACCCCCTCTGTCCTGCTCTGTCAAAGGCTCCACCTCAGGGCGGCCAGGTGAAGAGTGCCTTAGACCCCTCTGATTAGGGACCCATTCATCTTGAGGCCTGGCCTAGCCGAGGCGGGGAAGGGCTTCTCCCATAAACGCCTTCAAAGGCTGATTAATTCCCAATACCCAGAGCCCAAGGTGGCAGCTGACCTTCCCTTCAAATTTAGATCTGGGGCTGCTGCAGTGAAAGGCAAGCTTCCAGAACACTCAGCGAGCCCAAGAGGCTCCTCTCTGCTGCTTGAGTCCTCCACTCCCTGTCCAGGACCCCTCCCCACATAAGTCTTCTTGTGCAAAAGCGCCCATCTGAAGCACTGGAAAGCCTATAAGCTGACTGCATTAGCTACATGTCATAAATATTTATGCTCCTGCTGACGTGTGTCAGAGTATGTGTGCGCATGCAGGGGAAGGCCCGCCGACAGACACAGAGAAGGCCGACTCCAGGTCGGTGAAGGGGAGAATGTTCTAACCCTGAGCCCTGTCCGGGGCTCCAACAAGGGTTGAACTTGGGTGTTTGGACTGGACCACCCAGAGACAGGGTGGCTAGGGGAGTCCTTCGCAGGGCGGGAAGGGAAATCTGCAAGCCCCTCAGCCCACCGCAGGCCCAGCTTCCGCGGTTCTGTGGACTAGAAGTGGTTGCTGTGGTTTAGTGAATTACACGGGGAGGCCCAGGATTTAAGTGACGGGTGCCCAGCTCTCACGGAGCCCATCTGGTTCCGCCCTCCACAAGACCCAGGGGGCCGTCCCAGCCATTTCTCACCTCATGGAGGAGGAGAATGAGGTCCAGGAGGGTGACATGACGCATCTGTAAGCCACACGGCTGTGACTCCAATTCAAGTTCTTGGTTCCAAGACCATGGCTCTTCTCTCTATGATGCGACTACCTGCCCAATCAGCCCCTTTCAACACAGACTTGGGCCATGTCACCATCCTGTCCGCAGGGGGCATGCCACTCACCCTGGCCGCCTGGGGCAGGGGGTGCTCTGAAGGTGGGCTGGGGGCACTGTGAGCTGTGTGCCCAGCACGGACACCTGGAAGGAGGCTCACCTGATCTGACGCCCCGATTGGGAGCACTAGGGGTGGGAGGTTAGCACGGCTGGACTCCGTGTTCCCTTGTGGTGGTCAGCGGGTGCCCCATGGGCAGTGCCCAAACCTGGCCCAGGCCACGACAATCCTCTCCTGTGTCCCCACAGTAGGATAGCCCAGGAGATCCTGGAGGGGGTGACTGACTTGGGGGTACTTTAGAGCCCCATCACTTCCTTCAAAGCCCCCACCCCCAGTAAGCAGAAGTCAGCGATGTGTTGGGGCCACTGGGATGAGCTCATAAGAGCCCGCTGTCTGTACCTCTTCTTGGCTTTGCCTTCAACGACTGCCTGTTGGCAGCGCAAGACTGGCCATGGTGAGCACACTCACTCTGAGGACATCGAGTCACAAGTCAGGGCAACCCACTCCCCAGCCAGTCGTTAGCCAGTGGCCAGCACACCACTGCATACAGAAACAAAATCCAACAAAGCTGTAAGAGAAATTCCCAGTGATCAACCTTAAGGACGTCTTTGAAGAAATTCAGACCTCCTGGCACACTGTGACTTATTCTCATAGTGCCCCGTACTTTTTGTCTGAAATTTATATATGTGCATTAAAATGACCTTTATATTTAAAGTAAAATATATATTTTTAATCACATACCTATTAATATTTCCATGATTTTTTTTTAAACAGAAAATCCAGGGTGTCTGGGTGGCTCAGTGGGTTAAGCCTCTGCCTTCGGCTCAGGTCATGATCTCAGGGTCCTGGGATCAAGCGCTGCATCGGGCTCTCTGCTCAGCAGGGAGCCTGCTTCCCCCTCTCTCTCTGCCAGCCTCTCTGCCTACTTGTGATCTCTGTCTGTCAAATAAATAAATAAAATCTTTAAAAAAAAAAAGAAAATCCACTCTTCATGAGTCTGTGGACTCTGCGAAGGCAAACACTGCGCCTGCTCTGCTCCCCAGAGCAGAGCTCTGCGTAACCCCAGCATCCAGCTCTGGATATTCAAGAAATACTTGTTGAATGAATGAATGAGCACCCAGCTCTGGCCCTGCCACGGCCACCATCCACCGAGCGCCCCCTGCTTTAGAACCAGAAGGCCCTGGTATAGACTGATTCCACCCCCTTGTCTTTCGACCTTGAAGTTTGCTGAACCTCTGGGGGTTCCCACCAGCCACGCTGTTGAGCTGGAAGATGGAGCTGGAAGCTATCCTGCTGTCCCCAGAGGGCTGTTGTAGGGAGTAAATAGGAGTATGCACACGAGCTGCCTCTGGGTATGGCTCATAGTAGATGCTCAGCAAACAGGGACTGAACAGGAATGGGCCTTCCATTCCTCTCCCACCTCTCCCTAGGCTGACCTCTGGGGCTGTCTGCTCCACGTACCCTGCCCTCACTGTGCCCTTCCCTCAGCCCCACCTGGGAGAGCCTCTCTCCACCTCTCCACCCATTGGCACATCCTTCAGGGTCCCACCTTTTCCTTGGTGACTCCTCTGACAGCTTCAGTCCTCACTCATCTCCTCCTCTGAAGAGTCTTACTAATATTTTTGAGGTTACTGTCCAGTCCCTGCTTGATGATGCCCTGTCTTGATCTTCTGTACAGTCCAGGGGCCTTGAAGGCAGGGATGAGGCTTCTGGTTTCTGAACAGCTCCCCTAGCACCAAGCCCAGAGCTGGGCACCAGCAGGCAGGGCAGACACCTGGTGGAAGAAAGTGGATGGAGGTGCTGGGTTCTGCTAAGGGCTGGGGACCCTTCCCCAGCCAGGCACTGGGCCAGGGCAGGGATATGAGCTCAAAGAGGTCGGGGAGGCAGAAGCAAGTATAATGAGCATAATGAGGCTGTGCGAAGGTAGGCACTGGGTTTTAGAAGCACAAAGGAGGTTGATAATTAAGTCTGTACTGGGCTAATGGGGTAGGAAGTGGATGGGAGAGAAAGGAAAAAGAAGTAGGGAGGGAGGAAGGAATTCTTCATTCAGTCAAGAAAGGAAGTTTGGGGGACGCCTGGGTGGCTCAGTGGGTTAAGCCTCTGCTTTCAGCTCCGGTCATGATCCGGGAGTCCTGGGATTGAGCCCCACATGGTGCTCTCTGCTCAGTGGGGAGCCTGCTTCCTCCTCTCTCTCTGCCTGCCTCTCTGCCTCCTTGTGATCTCTGTCTGTCAAATAAATAAATAAAATCTTAAAAAAAAAAAAAGAAAGGAAGTTTGGTGGAGAGAAAGGGGTATTTTCTCACCTTTGCCCTCTTGTAGACCCACAGAGGAGAAAGATGCCTTGTCCCCGATGGATGGGTTAGCAAAATTCACTTCCTAAATAGCAGTGGCCTAGGCTGGGACAAGGCAGGTGGGAGATTCCTTAGACCCTGGCCCCTGTTGTCTTTCCTGCCTGGAAAATGTCATGGAAAGATGCCCCACAGGACCGGATCTGTCCACCAGGGGAAGGGGTATGCCCTAGCCAGAAAGCTTTGGGCCCAGGGGTGGCAGCTCCGGGATCCTGCTCTCCTGGAGGGGCCTCCCTCCCGTAGGGCCCTCTCGAAGTAACTGGCTGGAGAGCCCCAACAGACTAGATGCTGACAAGGGCCAGCTCCCACATATCCCAGCCTTTTCCCCTGAAGCCAAGAAGTGACACAGGAGACCTAATGGGGGGGGGGGGAGTAGGGGGAGGGGCTGGGGGATGGGTGGTCTTCAAAGGCAGGAGGCACGTGCTGTAATGGGAAGCTCTCAGGGTTTAGAGCCCATGGTCCCAGTTTCAAATCCTTGTTCTTCCATGTGCTGGCTGTGTGACCCTGGGATGGTCACTTCCCCTCTCTAAACTCAGAGTCTCCATCAAAAAAGTATGGTTACTCCTCACCAAGGAGCGGTGAGGTTGGCTGAGATGCTCTCTGTGAAGACGCCTGGCTCAAAGCCCGAGCTCCACCCAGACTCAGCACGTGTTTGTTTATTCCTGCCCAGAGCGGCACAGCCCCTGCCTATGGTCCCACTGCCCTCCTTCCATCTCTGACGGCTTCAGAAAGCAAGGTCCCTGGGGTCTAGCCCTGAAGGTCTGTCAGAGCAGGAGAGACGCCCGTAACTGGGCTGGCAGATGCAACATTGCCTTGAGACAGGGAATACCTCTTTGCCTCTGGCGGGCCCTGCCAGCTGGTAGCATCTAGAAAGCTCTGTTCCTGTTTGCCTAGGAAGCTGCCAGGCCTGCTGCTGGAGCCAACAGGGCCACATTGGGTACCCGAGGGATCCAGCGTCTGGCCCCGGAACAGACAGAGCCCTGAGAGAAAGGGTAGTTGGCAAGACAGGGGTGAGAGAGTTCAGGGGCCCTGGAGGACCCAGAGAAGCTCATCTCACCTCCACACCCCCAGGAGGTAAGCAGGACAGCCAACAGCGGAGCCTGGAGTCCCAGCCTCTCTGGCCCTCACCGGGGCTCCCTCTGGAAGGCCTGGCATGTATACAGTGGTCCCAGGACGCCTGCTTGGGCTGCCCCCAACCCAGGATCTGGGCAGCAATCAGGCCGGGAAATTTTACTCCAAATATGGAAAACCACAGGTTGGTTATCTGGTCCAACCCTTCGGCTGACCAGTGAGGAAAGGGAATGCCACAGAGGCCGGCGGGGGTGGGGGGTGGGGGGGGCGGTGTCAGGAAGCTGCCCATCCCCCAGTCACTCAGGCCCCACCCACTGCAGGCGCGAGGCGGAGCCAGACACGCTGACGCTGTCCAATCAGGAGCGTGCCTCCCGCAGGTGCTCCTCAGTGCCACTGGAAGGGACAGGGACGTGAGTAGTGGGGTGTCTACCTGTGCAGCCCAAACACCTGGAACGGTGTCTGAGTACACAGTAGGTGTTCAATGAACATTTTATAAACAAATGGGGCGCTGCGATGGCTGAGCTCCCCGAAGGACACAGGAGACAAGCTCAAACTAGGAGAATTTGAGGAAGGCTGAGTAAAGGGGCTATTTGCAAAGGTATGGCAGGCTATGGGGAGATCACAATACATGGCAGGCTATCCCAGCACTAGCACAGCGGGGCTCTGATACCCCCTAGCCTAGAAGGGGCAGAAGGGGACAACCTGCAGGTTGTTTGCCGAACCTGTAAGGAGCGGCTGGTGTTGGGGTGCGCCTGGAGAGGAGCTGTGACTTTGGTTGAGGAAGGCGGCCCGCCTGAGGCAGGCGCACAGAGAGAGGCAGGGACCAGTGCCCCTTCCCGTGCTTCTTCTGTCCTCAGACTCTCTGCTGGGGCTCCCTTGGCCGAGCACCGCTGGAAGCTTCGTGGGACAGAGAGCTCAGTAAAGAAGGGCAGGGGTCAACTGGAAGGACTCCAGTGCTGAATGAAGGGGCTCCCCATCCCAGCCAACCCAAACCTGATCCCTCCTGGGGACACTGGCAGAGTCTTTTTATTTCCCAAGATGCTCTTTCTTCTCCTGTGACCCCAGTGGGAGACCCACCGTTCTGGTGACTGAGCAGACGGGGCCCTCTCAGCAAGTCCATCTTCCCAGCCGGGTTCAGGAAGGCTGGCCCCCTCTTTTTACTCTGGGTACCTACAAGACTGTGCTCCTCCTCCCTTCTAGAACTAGCCTAACTTTAAGCAGGGTTTTCATAAGCTAAGCATTGTTGACATTTGGGACTGGATCATTCTTGTCGTGGGGGTGCTTTGTGGGACGCCTAGTAGCTTCTATGGCCTCACCCACCAGACGCCAGCAGCAGTGTCAGAGGCCCGCCCCACCCCCAGCCTCCAGTGGTGACCACCAAAAATGCCACCAGATATTGCCAGATGCCCTTCAGGAGGTAAAATCGGCCTTAGCTGAGGACGAGTGCCTTAAATGAGCCTCTTCCTAGGGCAGACACCTGGTGCCCAACCCTGCCTTTTATAGTGAAAACTAAAACACTGTTTCCTTCCTTCCTGGGTACTCATCAGAGCTCCCAATGTTAAATCCATTCAGTTACACAATTAGCAAGCACAAACACAGCCGTTTGCAAGAAGCAGCAGGCAGTAATTTTTGGAAAAGAGATACACAAGAATATATACATATACAATGGGAAGCTGTTTAAATACAGATAGGATGTATTTATTTATCCCCACCTTGTTTCAAAATGGATTTAAGGCAGCTTAAAGTAAATTAAAACAAGCGAAGGGAAATGAGACAAAGGGAACATAAGAGTGTGCATTTTAGATGGAGGTACGTAACCAAATGTGGAAAATGCAGGATTATGCGCCTGCTAAAGATGGGCCGTAAATTTAGCTCCATGCTCTTGGTATCCAACTCAAAAAGGGAAGCAGGACTGGTTATAGTATCGGTGGGGAGCTTTTCATCACCGAGACCCTCAGAGCTCGGTCCCCCTGATGCCTGGCTCCCGCAGTGACCTGTCTCTGGGCCCCAGCACCTGCCCCAGGCAGCATGTGTTGGATTACCAGCCGCACTGTGGCAGGTGATCCGGCAGACTGGGGTTCTGCCATGGTCCTCCCTTGGAGGGGAGGGGGCAGCTGGCCAAGATGCTCCAGCCATGGCCAGAACTGTTTCAGGAGCTGGAGGGATGAGCAGAGTGTGCTGGCTTTCTGGTGGTTTCCAGGAATGGAATAGAGCACTATGCTTGGGCTTTTTCCCTTTCCTCTGAGATTTTAGGATGTCTCTTTCACTTATAATTGTCTCGCTTTGGGACTGAGGACGTGATACCCATTTTACAGATAAAAATAATAACTACTGTTTATCGAGCACCTGATATGCACCAACACCCCCTCTCCTCCCTTCCCCCACCCAGGGCTCTATGCACATTATCTCACTTGATCTCCAAAATAACCCAACGAGGCAGGCACAGATGAGAAAACTGAGGTTTATAGATAGGAAACTGAGGCTTATCAAATGTGACACAACTAACCCAATATCCCATAGCCAGTAAAGAATGGAGCAGGGATTGAAATCAGTCTTGCCTGCCTCTAGCGGAAAAGGCGGAGGTCATGCCCTGAGCTGAGATGCCAAGAGGAAAATCCTAATACAGACTCCCAGGCACTTGAAGGATTCCCAGCCTCTGTCCCCAGAGGGAAGAAAGAGCTTGTTTTATGAGGACCGACCTTATCTTTACTTAAAAGTGAGGTATTTTGGGCGCCTGGGTGGCTCAGTTGGTTGAGTGACTGCCTTTGGCTCAGGTCATGATCCTGGAGTCCCAGGATCAAGTCCTACATCTGGCTCCCAGCTCCCCAGGGAGTCTGCTTCTCCCTCTGAACTTCTCCCCTCTCATGTTCTCTCTCACTCTTCTCTCTCAAATAAATAAATAAAATCTTTTTAAAAAAATGAGATATTTTGTTTATGATGGAGTTTTGCATTAATTTTGATTTTTTAAAATATTGCACTAAAATATTATTCATCTTGATTACTGAGTTTTTGGCGCCCCCTGAAATTCGGCAGGCCAGAGGTGAGTGCACTGCTCACCTCACCCTAGTCCCAACTGACCCTGACTCTCTATTCCTGGCTTTCTGCCTGGTCCACTGCTCAGCCCCAGTTTCCTTATCACGTGAGAGGGAATGGCCTCCTCTCCTCTGCCTGACAATCAGGGCTGGTACAAGGACCAAGGCAGGAGAAGGCTGGGAAAGCAAACCCCATGGAGCTATTTTTGCCATGATCATACCAAGTGCTCCTAGACGTCACAGTCTCCATCCTGGCACACCAGTCGGGATGATCAGGATGGGGTGGGAGTGAGGGGTTAAGATTCAAAGTCAGAGTGGCTCACCCAGGGCCACACAGCCCTGGGAAATTTCTTGGTCCAAAGGTTTCTCCACCATCCCACCCTGCCTCTCAGTCCTTGTCTCCTTGGGTCCTGCTAGAGAGCATGGGCCAGAGGGCTCCTGTCCCTGACAATCCCTCCTCTCTACAGGAGTCTGAAAGATGCCCTGCTGGGTTGCCTCAGCTGGCTGTGAAAGCCAGTCCAATCCAATCTGTAGAAAAAGCAAATGGACTCTATGGAGAAAACATAAGATGTTGTCTGAGTTATTAAGATAACAGTTTAATATGCTTCTCTCCCGTACCCCCAGCCTCTGTCTTAAACAAGCTAGCAAGTGTTCACAATTTGCCTTTAAGTAATTTAGAGAAGGCATTTGAAATTCCCATCTGCCCTGCTCCCCAACCAGCGATGTTTCTTGTCACTGGCTAACAGCATTTAAAATATTTACAGCCCTTTCTTTGCCCTGGGGGTGTATCAGAATAAATCATTGTTACCACCGATAAATCAAAAATTAATCTCCAGAAAGCTCGATACCTGTCCTATCCCTCAAATAACAAGTAGCAGAATCTATCCAAGCGACTTGGCATCAACGGAATCCGTGTTTCCCCGGCACCTCCCGGGGGAGGTGAATTGCAGGCAAAGGGAGCGAGGGCTCCACACTGCCCCCTGGTGGAGCTGCTGCGAACCCATGCCCGCAGAGCCCTACAAACAGTGAGGGTCTGGGGGTGGGGAGGGTGTCTGCTGCTCTGATTTCATTCCGAATTCTCCCAGACCCCACAGTCCCCTTTCATCCTGGAAAGGCGCCTCCACTTTTACTATTTTTCCTCCACTATTTTCATTTCCTCCATTTAGATGTCTCTCCTCTCATCTTCTCACTCCTTCACTTCTCCCTCTCTCTTTTTGGAAGATTTTATTTTTTTATTTTAGGGGGGAGAGAGAGAGAGAGAATTCTAAGGGGGGAGCAGGGAGGGTGAGGGTCAGAGAGAGAGGGAGAGAGGGAGACTCTCAGACAGACACCTGCTGAGCTGGAGCCCCACGGAGATCTACTGGGGACTTGATCCCTCCACCCCGAGATTGTGACCTGAGCCAAAATCAAGAATCCAGCACTTAACTGACTGAGTCACCAAGGCACCCCACTCTGTTCTCTCTTATCCAACTCTTTGCTTAAATGTGATTGATCCTTTTCTCTTTCTTTCCCTCTCCTTTCCTTTGAGAGTTCCCTCCCTCCTATTCCTTCCATGGCCCTCTCTTGCTTTAGAATTCAGGGCAGATGAGTTAGAAATCTGACACGTATATAATGTGCCAACTACTGTGCTAGGAAATTCGCACATCTCTGTTAATCCCCAAACAGCCCTACAATGCTATTCCCATTTTACAGATGTGGCAACTGAGGCTCAGAGAAGTTAAATTACTGATCAGCTACTTGCATAAGCAGCTGAGTGATAGACTCCACAGCCCACGCTCTTAACCACTAGGGCACTGCAGACAGTCTCAGAAGACCCGTCAAGGAGTTTGAAAGTATGCTGAGTGCAACAGAGATCCACGGAGGCTTTAATCAAGAAAAATGATATTGGAAAAATTTTAAAAATCTGTGGGGTTTTTGGTAAGATTTCCTTATTTATTTTAGAGAGAGCGTGAGTGAGTGAGCACAAGCAGGCAGGACAGAGGGAGGGGGAGAACCTCAAGCAGACTCCATGCTGAGCTGGGGCTCGACCTCATGACCCAAAGATCATGACCTGAGCCAAAAGCAAGAGTCGGATGTTTAATGGACTGTACCACCCAGGCATCCTTAAATGTCTGTTTCAGAAATACTTATCTATAAGAAAATAGGCAGGAGGGACCCCTGGGTGGCTCAGTTGGTTAAGCGGCTGCCTTCGGCTCAGATCATGATCCCAGCGTCCTGGAATTGAGTCCCACTTCGGGATCCTTGCTCAGCAGGGAGCCTGCTTCTCCCTCTGCCTCTGTCTGCCTGTGCTCTCTCTCTCCTCTCTGACAAATAAATAAATAAAATCTTTTAAAAAAAAGAAAGAAAGAAAATAGGCAGGAAATGTTCTCATCAGTTAATCCTGAATGGGGGTAGGTGGATAATACAGATGTTTATGGTTATTGTGTATTCTCAGTGTCCTTTTCTGCATATAAGAAGTATTTCATAAATTTATTTATTTTTAAAGTTTTATTTATTTAAGTAATCTCCGGGCCCAACCTGGGGTTCAAACCCATGACCCCGAGATCAAGTGTCGCCTGCTCTCCTGACTGAGCCAGCTAGGCGCTCCTCTTAATTTTTTTTTTTTTAATTAGAAAAAATACATTCTTGGGGCTGTGTGGAAGTGAAAGGTCCTGAGTTTCTGGGTGTGAATTAGGGAGTGATACAGAAATATGGGAGAAATCAGATAGCTTGAACAGAGTCCACAGCAGCAGTGACGAAGGGAATGGGACACATGGAAAAGACATTAAAGAAGTAGTGTAGGCATGAAAAATGAGGCTAACTCACGGGTTTCTTTGGCTGGATGGTAGTGAGTTGGGTCCCTGGTAGGAAGTGGCACTTGGTGGCGTTGACAGAAGGAGCTCAGAGGCTGTTGTCCATACGGATTTGGAGCTGTGCTGGAGGGTAGCCTTGGGGCCATGTTGGAGAGGATGAGCCCACTTCAGAAGGGAGTGTGGCATGAGCACAGGCCCAAAGATGGACCCTTGAGGAACCACAAAGATGGGCAGAGAAAAGTATCTGAGGCCAGAGAGGCCAGAGACCTTAAAAGATCCCCAGGAATTTAAGTTCTCATGGAAGCCAATGGAGGGGTGAGCTTCAGGAAGGGATTTGGAGGAACAGAAAATGTGTGTGTCATCTACACACCATTGGTGCCCCCTTTGTGATCACCCGACTCTCCTTTCCCCATTCTCTGGTGCTAGAACTTCTCTCTGTCAGCTTCTTGTAAACTACATGAAGGAAGATACAAGACCAAGCTTCACGGCCCTCCCCAGCAGCACCAGCCATGCAAGGGCTGGACGGAGGCTCTGGGCAGGGTGTGAGAACGCAAGGGAGGCATGGACTGGGAGCTCCTCTGTTGTGCCCTCCTCTTTCCCTTCACATGACCAGATCTCAATGAATGTGGAATAAAAAAAAAAATTTTTTTTTTTTTTGCTTTTCCTTCGCTTTTTTCCACCCTTAACCTCTACAACCTGAATAGACTTTCTACATGCCTCCTGCTAATGAGGTTCTTCCTCAACTTGTTATTATCTCTGTAACTACTTGAATTTAGAAAATTTATATTTGTCATGACTCTAAAATAACATGCTCATTGTAGCCAATTTGGAAAAGGCAGAAAATTGCGGAGGAAATGGAATCCACCTATAATTCCACCACCCAAAGGCAACTGCTGTTATTAACACCTTGGTCTACTTCATTCCATCTTCCCTGTACATGCAGGGAAATTTTAGAGTGTTTTCATCAATGCACCATAATCAGAATGTATTATGTAGGCTAGGTCATGCTGCAACAATAAAGATCATTCAAAATTTGCCATGGCATAACACATTACAAGTTTATTTGTTGCTCATGAAACAATTTTGGCTGATTATTCGGGACGATAGGGCAGCTCTGCTCCACAGAGTCATTCAAAGACTTGAGCTCCTTCCTTCCATTGTGGGTCCACTTTCTCCTTAGGGACTCATTAGATCTCTATCCAGTTCTCAAAGAGGGAAAGAGGGCAGGAAGGAGGCACACCCACTCTTCAAAAGCCTTGGCTTGAAAGGGGATGCACCCATCTGCTCATTGGTGGTAACTTAGTCATCCGTCCCCACCTGACACCAAGGGAGGCTGGGAAATGTAGTCCAGCCATACCCTTGGCTACCGCCCCCATTTCTATTAGAGACAGTGGATTTGGGTGGACAGCTAGAGACTTAGGCAATGTAGCCTGTGACACTTACATCCTGTGATATTTCCCTAATGCACCCTCTCCCACTGCTCCCCGCCCCCCCATCTGACCTCTTTGTTGTAAATACCTTGCTCTCCCACACCTCATGTAGATTACACATGCATTCATGCTCCTTTGCAGGTGCTGTCCCAGAGCTTGGAGCCCCTTTACCTGCCCTAATCCCCCTAAGTTGCCTTGGGTATTACTCCTCTGTACTCACACATCACACTGCAGTGATAGGTGACTCAGGGGTCTCCCCAAGCAGACCATGAGCTTCTTGAGTGCATCGTCTGACCACACCCCCCACCCCCCAGAAATCAGCAATTTTTGTTGTTGAGTTCTATCACACAATAGTACTTAGTACGTATTTGCTAAGCAAGACAGGGAATAAGTAGGAGAAAGAGTGTTGGTGCTGATCAAGAAAGTTAAGCCCCAGGAGCCCACTTGATGGAGCCCGTAGGGAGAGAGTGGTGGGTGCAGAAGTATAGGGAGGGCCTGAGGGAAGTAGCAGCACTCAGAGTGGAGACCAGGCAGAGGGCAGTCTCATCAAACACTTTCCACAGGTAACTCCTCATCAGTGATTTTTAAGGTGATGTGCTGATGCAATGATTATGTAGACAGTAACACAAAGACGTAGAGAGAACCAAGAAACAAGACTCTGAAATCCCATGAGAAAGTAGTTAAAGGGCCCAGTTCCCACCTCCAGCCAGGCCTGGATCTCCGGCCCTGCCCTTGCAAACCAGGGGTGGTAAGATGTGTATGCTCTTGCTTCCCTAGATGTTATTACCTGACCATGCCTGTGGGTCCATGACTCCACCAGGGATTTCCCAGGACAGGGTGGGAGTGTGCTAAAGAGGCGAAGTGTTTGGAAGATGTAGATAGAGTAAATGAAGACTGTTCCTTTGAACAACAATAAAGATCATGACCTGGGATCATGACCTGAGATGCTTAACCTACTGAGCCACTCAGGCAGCCCTTTAAGCATGTCTATATGTTGAAGGGAAGGAGCCAGCAGAGGTTAAAATTATAGGAGAGATAACTTGGACTCCATCAACATGTAAAGTCTGTGCTCTTTGAAAGATACTGTTAAGAAAATGAAAAGACAGGAGTGCCTGGGTGGCTCAGTTGATTAAGCATCTGCCTTTGGCTCAGGTCATGATACAGGGTCCTGGGTTCGAGCCCCACATCAGGCTCCTTGCTCAGCGAGGAGCCTGCTTCTCCCTCTGCCGCTCCCCCTGCTGTGCTCTCCTGCTCCCTCTCTGTCAAATAAATAAATAAAATCTTTTAAAAAAAAGAAAATGAAAAAGACAAATATATATGGATTATATATGTATAATATTTTCATATGAAGATATACACATATACTTGGGCGTTAGAAGAACATCACACTCAATAGTAAGAGAACCAAAAAATGGCCAAAAGATTCGTATGGACCCTTCACAAAACAAGATACAGATAGCCTACAAGCACATGAAAAGATGCTCAACATCTTTAGCCATCAGAGGAGTGAAAATTAAAAACACAACAAGGCACCACTACACACCCACTAAAATGACAAAAATTAAAAAGACTGACAACTCCAAGTGTTCGCAAGGATCCAAAGCCAGTAGACCTTTCCCATATTCCTGGCAGGAGTGTAAAATACAGCCACTTTGGGAAACAATTTGGCAGTTTCTTATAAGGTAAACATACGCTTATCATACAATTCAAAATTCCACTTCTCGGTGTTTACCCAAGAGATGTGAAACCCTGTCCACACAAAGCTTGCGTACATTTGTTTATAGCAACTTTATTTGTAATAGCCCTAAACGGAAAACACCCCCAATATTCATTATGGGGCACACGGATAAATAATTGCACTATATCTATCTGCACAGTGGAATGCCACTCAGCAGTACGACGGGTGAACTGCTGATTTGCATAAAACCATGATGAACCCCTGAAGCATTATCCCGAGCAAAACAAGTCAGATGTGGGAGTATACTGTGTGATTCCATTTACACGAAATTCTATCACAACCCAAATTAATCCACAGCGACACAAAGCAGATCTGCCGTGACCCAGCAGGGGTTGCTGGTGGGGGGGAGGCAGATGGGAGGGAGAACTGACTGCAGGAGGCAGTTTTGGGGGCAACGGGAGTGTTCTGTACCTCAATTGTAGTACACATGCTTACGTGCTGTATTTGTTTGTCAAAAGGCATCCATTCGTTAAAGTGGTGGCATTTTACTGTATGTAAATTACGTGAGCAAAGCTGATTAAACAATTTTATTTATTTATTTATTTATTTATTTATTTATAAAAGATTTTATTTATTTATTTGTCAGAGAGAGAGAGCGAGCGAGCGAGCACAGGCAGACAGAGTGGCAGGCAGAGGCAGAGGGAGAAGCAGGCTCCCTGCCGAGCAAGGAGCCCGATGTGGGACTTGATCCCAGGACGCTGGGATCACGACCCGGGCCGAAGGCAGCTGCTTAACCAACTGAGCCACCCAGGCATCCCACAGTTTTTTTTATTTTTTAATGTGGAAGAGAGACACTCACTGGAGACCAAGTCCTACAAGTGTAGGATTGTACCAAGTGTACAATGAAAGTGCAACAATAGAGGGAAGGGCTAATCCTGAACAAAGCAAGATAAGCTTTTTCCTCTGAGCCATACCTAGAAGAAAGAAGAGAGAACAGAGAGATTTGAGGGAGTCTGTCTGTCGTTGGGGGGGAGTGAGAAGTCTTTTAGCGCCCCAGTGGAACATACCTTTTAACTTCAGGAGCCCCGAAGCTCTATCTCCCACGAGGAAGGCTAGGTTGGCCCGTATTGTTTATTTGAGAGAGAGAGTGGGCAGGGGGGAGGGCAGAGAGAGAGAGAGAGACTCAAGCAGACCCCCTGCTGAGTGCTGAGCTCGTGCTCACCACCTTGAAATCTTGACCTGAGCTGAAATCAAGAGCTGGACACCCAACTGACTGAGCCACCCAGGCACCGTAGGGAATTTTTATTGTCTTAAAGGTTGGCCAGGCGGGTTTCATTGCTTAGTGAACCCCATAGGTCACGCTGTGAGCCTGGGTTTCCACCTTGACCCACGTTCCATCTGCATTTCCCAGGTGCAGGGGAAACATCAAGGCTTCTAAACCACCCAGGAGTGTTCGAGATCTCAGGAAGCCTCTGACCCAACATTATCATGCAGCTGGAAAGGCAGACTTTTGTTGTTGTTTTTTTGCCTTGGGTTTTAGGGAAAAAGAGACAGCCCAGTGAAATCTTACACATGTTATTTGGAAGTATTGTGACAGCCAAGAAATTGGGCTGGTGTCAAAAGAAACCACAGTGGCTGTTTCCTTTTTATTATTTTTTAAAAAGCAATTTTGATCTTTCAAGCCCTGTGAGGAAAAAAGTTTACTAAATATACCTCTGTGGGGGTGTGTGTTGACTCAAGCACTTATCTTGTCTTTCATCCCAGAGGATACACTCTGCTGCCCCAGGCCTCCTCGCCCTCTGCCTCACACAAGCCTCTTCCATCTTGGGCCCCACTCCCCAGGCTCCTAAAACCTGCGGGGTAAGGGACAAAGGTTGGAGCACTTTCTGGAGAAAGTAGGGCCAGTGCCTCATCTTGCCACATTTGTCTTATGACCAAAAGCAGAAACCTTTTGGATTTATAGCTTACGTAACAGAGTCTGCAGATGGGCTGGCTGGGGCTGTGCCTGAATTCAGGGCTCATACCCGTCACAGGGACATAACTTGGGTCATCCCTGTTTGCCTTCCTCCACATTGGCTTTGGTCTTGGCTCCGTTTGTGGAAATCTAGCGGTCCCCCCTATTCCTCTCGGGCTGCTAGTCCTCTAACGAAACTCCAGGAACTGACTTTGGCTGGCTCCTTTGGGCCCGACTTGGGTCACGCACACATCTTTAAACAGTCATTGCCAATGCAATATGCCTTGAGAAGTGGGAGAAGGTGCATTAGGGAAATATCACAGGATGTAAGTATCACAGGCTACATTGCCTAAATCTCTAGCTGTCCACCCAAATCCACTGTCTCTAACAGAAATGGGGGCAGTAGCCAAGGATATGGCTTAGCACCTCAACCCAAAACACATGTGCTGGGAGGAGTGGCGGGAAGGTTCCCCCAAAGCAAAGTGGCAGGAGAATGACTCCGTGGAAGAAAGTGAGTAACGGGGGCTCCAGCCAACCAGGGTCAACCACATTCAGGAGCACTAGATAGGTTCTTCAAGGCTGACTCTCTGGCTCAGGCTACTTAGACAAGCAAGCAAAGGTCAATGGGTCTCCTAATTCTGACGGGGTTTGAGAAAGCATGGCAGGGCGGATGTGGCACCTGTTGGCATTTACAGAGATCGCGACCCTTCGTGCTCCCGGGACCCGCCTTCAGAGCTTTCCATGTTTCGGTCCCAGCCTTTCTCACCCCTTCTCTAATTGAACCCTCTACTCCAGCCTGACTAATCTCATGTAGTATGATCTAAAAACTCCATTTCAGCTCACCCGGGTTAAAGCTGCAGCCCCATGACTTACTATTTGAGCAAGCCTGCTTTCTCACCTGCAAAATGGAGATAATAGTATACATCTTACTGATACCAGGTTAAAAAGATGAAAGGAGATTGTTCCGGTAAGGCAACACCTGGAGAACTGGCCCTCCTCTCTCAAACCCACTGTTGGCCCTTCTTTACCCTGCTGGACACCCAGGACACCCGTTCCCTTTTTTTGGACTGTATCGTCTGGGCTCCTTTGTCCTCTGGCTTCCAACTGCATTTGACAAACTGACATTTGAGTTTCTCACCCACCCCTTCCCTGCGCTTCTCTCCCATCTCTAGCAGTGGCTGTGACCCTCCATGGACCGCAATTCCTTCCACGTGTCCCCTCCCCCATGACTCCACGTCCCACTTTTTCTTTCGGTGACATTATGTGTTTCCATGGCCTTTTCAGCCCTGGATAGGGATGGCTTTCCACTACCTCTAAGTTCTCAGTTCCTTAGCACCCCACATCTGGTCCCTTAACCCTGCTCATGTTTCTTTCTTACCTCTTCGTTAAGATATCTTCTTCTACACCATGCGGCATAGATGCTGTTTCCTGCTCAGACCCCTGACAAATACAGTAGTTGGTAATAGGAACGGTTCCAGGAAACAACCTTCAAAATGAGATTCTGGGACCAGGTTTCTGACTTATTTAATGAAGGCATGAATGACCTTATTGTTGGTGGGGGAATGGGGCTCTGGTCATCTGTGGCATGAAGTACCACGGAGATGATTCGAATCATCACTGATTGTGATGTAGGATGGAGACCCAGCGGAAGACAAGGTTTGAAGTGATCAAGTGACCACAGCGCTTGATTGCTATGGCAACAGTGGTAATTACAAGAACTGCTGACAACATCTGACTGTGCTGGAGAGTGTGTGAGTGTGTGTGGGTGTGTGTGTGTGTGTGTGTGAGAGAGAGAGAAATAGAGAGGAGCTTTGAGCTTTGAACATACAACTCAAGACATGAGTATAGAACCAGACATTTTCTGTGGAGGCCTTAAAAGAACCCCTTATTGCACGCAGCCTCAGAGAAGACATAGCTGTGCATTTGGCCTAAAGTCAATTGTGCAAGTTGAAGGTTTGCAAGGTGTATCAGATGTACAATTTTGTTGAGTTTTTATGCTAATGTTGGGGTACTGGTCATGAGGGAGTTGGATGCTAAGGTTGAGATGAGGACACTTGGAGTAATGCAAATGAAACTGAGACCGACAGACCCCCAGGCCCCCTGAATCTCCCTTGCTAGAAAAAGCAGTCCCTTGCATAAGGCTTCCCTACAGTGTTGCCCAGGGCAGTTGCCTGGCAAGAGGTGTACCTACGGTCCTCTAGACCTAGCCCCAGCATATCTCATTTCCTGAAGGCTCGTAATGGGAGTTACATCTCACTATAGCCCAAAGAAAATTTTGAAAGGTCTTCTCCAGGAGAAGACATTTGTACTGCAAAGGAATTGCAACATCTTTTCATTTGTAGTGTCAGGAATCAGGAACATGCCTATGCGAAGAGACTCCAAAATATTCGGCCAAGGAAGATGACATATAGTTGGACTGGATCAAATTAGTCAATATGGGTGAATTCACCTGGGATTCAAGATGTAACATGGTAGCTCAAGCAGTTGGGAGTGGCTCTAATCGTTCGCTTCGATGAGTAATTAAATCCTGGGTTTAATAGTGTCTTATACCTAATGAGGCTGAGAATACCAGAACTTCCTAGCACTGTAGAAGGAACCCAAAGCTTAGGGTGATGGGAAATTGAAATATTTGTAACCTACTTCATCCCTCTTCTAAAGGCCCAGGGGATACGCCCCTCACCAAAGCGTTAAAAAGTTCATTAGAAAGAACACCTGCCTCCTTGAGAAGCACTGTGTGGCTGCTCTCCATAGGTCAGAGATGGCCGCGGATGAGGCTGCCACTCGATCGAGATCTCTAATATTAACTTTACAAATTGGAATCCCCAGTGACAGTCCTCAGAGACAAGGTGAGCTCGCTTACTCTAATAAGCCACGTGACAGAACGATAATCAGATTCCTCCACATGAGTTTATGGTGGTGGATAACGGATCATAGAGTTGAAAGGAAAAAAATAGATGTGTAACTTACCATGATGTTGCTTCATCCGTATCAGCCCCGATCCGATACAAATATAATGTGAGGCACATTCGTGATTTTAAATTTTCTAGTAGCCACATATTTAAAAAGTAAAAAAAAACCCCTTGATAATAATTTAATATTTGATTTAACTCATATCTAAAGTGTTATCACATTAATACGTAATCAATATCAAGCATTACCGATGTACAGATATTTTACATTTCAGGGGACTGTCTTTGAAACCCAGAGTGTACTTCTCACGTGAGCATAGCTCGGTCAGGACTAACCACACATCAGATGCTCAGTAGCTACCACATTAGACAGCAGAGATCTACATCTATGGAGAAGATTACTGAGAAATAATGGAGAAATAATTATTGTTCTCAATAATTGAGAAAATTATTGTTGTGGCAGGTAGACACCTGATTCGAGCAGCCACTTTTCCACACAGTTTGCTCAGATAATGTAGTGCTCAAACTCAGAACCCTTTGACTGAGGAAGAGGCCAGGTCCCTCTAAGGAAGAAGCCCAAAATGTGAGTATGAGTGTATTCTGTGCATTTCTCCAAGGCTCCCCAAGAGGTACCCGAAAGGCCATTTGCTGGGGCCACTCAGCACAAGAGAAAGAAAACACACAGGCCTTGGATACTAGCTCTGAATTGATGCTAATTTCTGAGGACCCTAAAAGCACAATGGTCCACGAGCTAGAGGGGGGACTTGTGAAGGTCTGATGATGAACGAGATCTTGGCGTGAGCTGTCTTGCAATGACTCCAGGAGACCCATGTCATAGACATGAATGGCAAATGGAAGAAGTCCCAGTAGGTTTCCTGATCCATGGATAAGAACCAGTAGATGAGCAAAGCTGGGAGGAAGCCCCTGGGAAGCCAACAGCACCCATTCTCCTGCATGCCAGAAGACTACATCAAAAGCAATACCACATTCCCGGGGGTACTGCAGTGATTAGAGTCACCGTCCAAGCTGTGAAAGATGGAGAGATGATGCTTTCAATCATATCCTTGTTTACTACCTATTTGGTCAGGGAAAACGCCATCCAGGTTGTGGAGAATGACTGTGGGTTGCGCTCTGCTCAGCCAGGCAGTTGCTGCTGACTACAGCTGTTATTCTGGATGTACTGTCTTTACTACGGCAGTGACATCTGGTGTGGAGCTAGGGACTTGACAGATTATTTATTTCTCTATCTTAATTAGCAAGAACAATCAGCATCAGCCTGCTTTCACCTGTTGGCATACACTCATGGTCTTCAGGATTATGTCAACTCTCCTGCTTTCGTAGAATCCAAAGGAGCTGTGATACCTCGCTGTGTATTTCCTGCTGGTCCATTATATTGATGACATTATGTCAGTTGAACCTGGCAAGCAGGAAGCAGCAAGAAACTTGAAGCCTCTATAAGATATAGGCATGACAGAGGGTAGGAAGGAAAAAAGACCCACAAAATTTAGAAGCCTGACACACTGATGAAATGCCTAGGGATCCAGTGGTCTAAAATATCTTGGAATTGCTCTTCCAAAGCCAAGGTTCAATCTCTCCACTTTGAACCATGCACCATAGTGCATGGACCTAGTCCTTGATCCTTCAGGTGTTCTACTCTGGCGCATTGACTCAGCAACTCATGAGGCTGCCATTTCAAGGTGAGGCCCAGGGCAACAGAGGACTGTGTACCAAGCCCAGGCAGAAGTACAAATGGCTCCGCCCCTTAGGACTTTGGACCCCAAAGCTTCAAAGACACTCAAAGTACCAGAACCTTTAACCAAAGGGTACCAAGCAGTGACGTGACCTGAGCTGTTCATTATGAACTGAGTGCCACCCACCAGATCATGAAGTTGGCGGGTGCGGCATCGTTCCACTATTTTATGGAAGTGCTGGAGACTTGCGTAGGCATGGATGAATTGAGACTCCCATGGCATCTACTCCTGCTGTCTTACCATCTCCTCCACACACACAAATGGTCTCATGGGAACTTCCCCATTGACAGAAGAAGAAAAAACTGTAGGCCTGGTTTATAGATAAGTCTGTTTGCACGCTAGCAGCAGCCAGAAGGGGATGTCTGCTGCATAATGGGGATGACGCTGAGACACATTGATAAGGAAAATTCTCCCAGAAACTTGGACAAAATGTCTGATTCGCTTGGAAGGAAAATGGGCTGAAGTACAAGTCTATACAGTCTCATGGACAGTAGCTGACACTTGGGTTTGATTGGTCGGGGACTTGGAAAGACTATGAGTGAAAAACTGGTATGACAGAGAGGGCTGAGGAAGAAAGATGTGGATGAAGCTAATGGATTGAATGAAGACTGTGAAGATATTTATGACCCGAGGGAAGGATCACCAGAGACCACTCCCTGCAGAGAAAGCTTCCAAAAGCAAGGTAGACAAGATGACCCACCCTGTTGTGGTTGTCATCTGCTTTCCCCAGCCATCCTGCTGCTCACTCCATGGGTCCATGTATAAAGTGGCCATAGTGGCAGAACTGGTCACAACAACAGGGATTTCCCCTCCAATGACTCTGAAGATCACCTCTGTGAGCACATACCTTGCCATCAGCAGAGGCTGATGCTGAGCCCTGGATAGGGTTCTAATCCTTTGGGAGCAGCCAGTCACCTAATTATATTTAATTCCTTCCATTCTGGAGTGGGCAAAGCTTTGACTGCATGGGACTAGAACATATTCTGTACAGATTTACCTGTTTTGCCTGAAATTCTTCTGCCAATGCTATCATTAGGGGACCCACAGAATCCTTTATTCGTGATCTTGGTATCTTATACAACATTGCCTCAGACAAAGACACTCATATTAATACAAAAATTGTTCAGTGACAGGCCCATGCCTGTGGAATTCAGTGATCCCACCATGTACCTCATCAGTCAGAGGCAGCTGGTCTGATCAAAGAATGGAATGGCCAAGAGAGGCCCACTTATGATTCTAGCTGGGGGACAACACCCTGAGAGACTGAGGTGTTATCTCATAAAATACCACATATGCTTTAAACCTGTGACTAAGTGATGGTGCTTTTTCTCTCAAAGCCAGAATATGAAGGTCCAAAAAATTCAAAGGAAAGAGGCAGAAATGATACTTCTCATGATTACATCCAAAAATACATTTATACAAATTTTTTCTAGCTGTGCACATTCTCTTGGTCTTGGCAGGTTCCGAGGCCCTAGTTCCCAAGGGAGGAACACTTTCACGAGGGAAGAAACACAGCCATGAAATTGGAAGGTGACACTCCCCCCCTGGCCATTTGGGGCTTCTCTTGTCACTGAACCAACAGGCAGAGGAGGTTCCATAACTAGCCGAAGTGATTGGTTTCTGTTACCAAGAAGAAATTAGGCTGTTAAGAACCCAAGATTGCTGGGTTCTTTTCAGGGATCCATGGGAGAATGGCTCTAGAATGTTACGCACCAGGACTTTGCCAGGGGCAGAGGGGAAACTCCAGCTCCCTACAAGGAGCACAGGCTGGAGGGCCCTGGCCCGGTCCCATTCTTCATCCTTCTCTAGCCCTTATGAGTGAGAAAACAGGGTCTGTGGAGTTCAATCCAAACATTTATTGGAGAGCTTTTGGAGGTAACAATGCAGCGTAACTGACTAAGCAGAGCATTCATGAACATTCATGAAACGAATTGTTCTGGTAAATTGAGCTTTCTAAGTAACTAAGTTTTATTCTGAAAACTCTTGTTCAATATCTCTCTGAAATGTCTGCTTCTACTTTCTCCCCACCGTAAGCACAGCCTCGTGAACATGGTTGATGCTTCCTTTGATGAACAGGGATTTTTAAGGCCCTCATGGTGACTTTTTCCAGAAGACCCAGTCTCAAGGTGATAATGTAGATAAAGAAAGGGAAGGTGAAGGGGTTGAATGAGCAGCACAGGACAGAAGTTACTATATCAGAAGGTAAATTCTTGATACCGGCTTGATTTGCCATCATTTGCCTTCTAGAAGAAGAGTTCTACAGGAGCCGTGGTGAGTGGAAAGCTTCTGGGAGTTGAGGATTTATTGTTGTAGTGACCATGGCTGTTAACCTGTGATGCTCGTGTTTATATGGCATGCTACATACATGCCTCTTTCATATTTATGCTCACATTTGAGTCTTACATCGGCCCTGGGAGATGGCAAGGGCGTGTTTTGTTATTCTCACCAAACAGCTGGAACAACTGAGGCACAGAAAGGGGGTGGCAGGTTATGACCCAAATCCCATGAACCGTTCCTCGCTATTTACTTGGTTTCTGTTCTGGGGTGTTTTCTTAGGGTCGATGATGGGAAGAAGATGACATTTCATGGATCTTGAAGGGAAAAAAAAAAAAGAATAGGAAATTCAATATGGGGGTCATAATTGTAATGAGAAAGTTTGGTGGAGGGGGAAGAATGGACAGAGGGTTGAGGGCAATCCCCCCAAAGGGTCATGTCCCCGGCGTGTGGTCAGAGCCCAGGCGTTCTCTGATGGGGGCGATCTCTGCCATTGCCTGACATTCTCTGCCAGATCTCTGGCATCTGCAATATGGACAAAATCAAGAGATGCCTCCACCTTAGGAGAAGCGTTCTACCCAAGAGGATGCATTTCTTTGCTCCCTGCTTCTTCCCCAAAGGGAAGGGTACTGTCCTTCTAGGCTGACAAAAATGGCTCTTCACAGGAGCAAAGAGCGGACAGTCAGGGACCTGGGCTCAAAGTCCTGGCCATACAGCTATGGGCAAGTCAAGTGAGTTCTCTCCTGCATGCTGATTTCCCATGCACGCACGCAAGAGGGGAGAATTTTCCAGGCTCCTTGGGATTCCAAGACTATTCTGAAAGTAAGTGAGATTGTATAGAAAGAAAGACATTCTGTACTTTTTAGAACGAGGAGCACTAAGGACAACGAAGTCCCTCTTAGTGAGCCAGAACACAGGCTGTCTGCAAATTTCTGAGGCTGCTTCCTTCTGTCCCCAGAGTTCTGCCCTGGTCTGCACCTGGCTCTGTGCTACCCCATGCATGTCTGCCTTGGGTCTAATGGTACTGAGCATGAGGTGCCGCAGCATCTGTGACCTGAATGAATACAAGGAGTCACTTTTTTCTCCACGTGCCAGTTTTTACAACTACATAATGGACAGGGGGTGGTAGAGATAGAGGAGTCCGTCTATTAGATGATTTCTAGATCTTTCCTGTCTAACAGTCAATGGTTTGAGAACTGTCTCCCAAAAGAGAAACTGGCATGTTGTGGGCTATGTCTGAGAAAAGCCAGGGACCAGGTAGGCCCAGGGGAGTGGGCGAAATGTTTAAGAAGAGCACAGTGTGTGGAGGAGAGAAAGCATGTGGACTGCCAAGCCTCTGCGGAGGGGTGAGCCCAGAGTGAAGAATGCACTGTCTCCTGCAGAGAAGTATCCAGACTAAAGGGGAACTCATCCGGAGGGCTGGGAACCTGCAGGCCTCGGCACTGGACCTCAGACTTTGTGCATCACATGGGTGCGGGCCCTGCTGCAAGCATGAGGACACGTCGTGCACTTGCGCCTGTGCCCCAGCCGGGTCTCCTGTCCTGCGAGAACCTGGCTGCTGCTTCTCTCCATCCACTGAAACCGAGATGCAGGATCGGTGATCGCCTCTGAGGATAGTGAGGGCAGAACTTTCCAACCCAGGCAGCCCGGGGCCAGATGCTGCGGTAACACTGCCGGAGACACAAC
Source organism: Mellivora capensis (assembly GCA_004024625.1). NCBI lineage: Eukaryota > Metazoa > Chordata > Mammalia > Carnivora > Mustelidae > Mellivora > Mellivora capensis. The sequence continues at coordinate 45,870 of PISX010001760.1, forward strand.
ATCTGAGCAGGACCGAAATGCAGGTCAGAGTCCATCAGCACAGGCGCTCTGGGCCTGGTCATGGCTCATGGTCAAAACAGTCTCAAGGAACAAGGGCAGCTGGTCGCCCTGTGGGAAGCCTTGGGGTGCCAGCCTCACAAATGCATCTCTCATGACACTTGTCCTAACGACAGAGCCCTCCCCTCGGGGCCTGTCAGGCTTACAGGGTTTTGCTGTTAGCTTGATTTCCTCTGACAAGGAAGGTGGGAGCTAAAGCCGGTGTACATTTCTGAGGACAAAACCGCCCGACAGCCCTGCACGCCGCCCTCTTCTGGCGCTCAACTTTCAACAGAAAGCCTGGGCAGGCTAAAGATCTTGGCGGGCACAGGGGGGACCAGCGGTGACCCCCTGAGACTCCCAGGAAGAACCAGGCCCGCGTTTCTCAAAGGGTGAGCCAAGAGACTTTCCTGTCAGAATAACCTGGCTTGCTCACTTAGAAAGGCACATTCCTAGACTCTGTGCCCCTGAATCTGGATCTTTGGGGGGAACTGGCATCATATTTTTTAAGCAAGCTACTCAGAATAATTCCTATGCCCCGTAGTGTTAAAAACCATACACACTCTTTGAAGGCAAGGATCCCCCCCACCCTGCCGCCCAATGCCTGGCAAACAGTAGGCGCTCAGCAAAAACGTGTTGGGAGACTGAATGTGTAAGTAAGTGTGTGAGGTGGGGAGAAGGCTCCTTCTCAGTGAGCCAGGAAGTGGCAGAGGTGACTGGAACAAGAGCCAAGGCTTAGGGGGCCGGAAATGGGTTCCAAGTCTCCCACAGGGGTCACGTTCTTCTACAGCGATGTACTTTGTTGTTTACAAAGCTTTCATCGCTCTTCCCTTTCGAATCTGGATGAAAAAGCCTTAAGCCAGGTATCACGCTTGTTAACTAATTTTCCACATGAAGAAAAACCAAGATTCACAGACTTCATCATTTGCCCGAGATCACGCAGCTCGTAAGGAACAGAGACAGGGCAGCTCTTCTGATGAAGAGCTCCAGGCCAGGCCTTCACACAGTGTCGTGGCTGCCGCCATCCATCCCAAGTACAGCGTGAGGACATTGGACTCGAACAAGACTGCCCCGGGCTGCGAGTGAACATGCACGGTTAGGGCAGCCTGGAGAAGGTGAGGGCAGTGCAGGACAGGGGGAGGGTTTGGCTGACCTTCACTGAGCACCTACCGGAGGCCACAGCCATCCACTTTCTATGCGTTATCTCGTGTAATGCTTACAACCACCCTGCAAAGATTTCATGGCCCCATTTTACAGCTGAGGCAAAAGAAGCTGAGTAGGGAAGACAGGTAAGTAACTTGCCTGTGACACTGGCCGGTGACATTGGCAAGGCCAAGTTTTGAACTCGAGTCTGACCAAATTTAAAAGCCCATTTACTGAGCCTTTTCTTTGTCACCTTAAAAAAAAAAAAAAGATTTTATTTATGTATTTGACAGAGAAAGAGAGAGAGAGAGAGAGCATGAGCAGGGGGAGCGGCAGGGAGAGGAAGAGGGAGAAGGAAGCTCCCCACTGAGCAGGGATTCCCAGGAGCTCCATCCTAAGACCTCAGGATCAAGACCAGAGTCGAAGGCAGATGCTTAACGAACTGAGCCATCCAGGAGCCCCTCATTGTCACCTTTTTTTCTTCTTTCCTGCGTGCTATTGGATCCAGGGTGTTTAAATTTGTTTTTCTTTTTTTTTTTTTTCCTTTGGTTAGGTAGTTATGCATTCTATCTTTTTCCTTTTAGAAATTACACTTAATTTTTAATATATTTTTATATTGAATTATATCCTTTAGCATTTTAACATAAGTACTTAACAAAGTCTAACATGATTTATCTCTGCCTTTCTCCCGAGTGGTACAAGGTCTTTACCATCCTGTCCATCTGATTTCTCCTCCCATTTTCCAAGCTACTGCTATCCATCAGGTTGAGGTACATGAAACTATCAATATTCAACGATTAACCTATAAAAATGGTAATTCATGCAAACAATGTTTTCAATAAAACTATGTTTTTTTACATCTTATATTTAAACTCCCCCAATTTAGACATTTAGAATATTTATCATTTAGATGTACCAACATACAAACTAATTTCCTTGCTCACTATTAGTTTTTCTGGTTTGTTTTTTAAACACAGAATTTATTTAAAATATCACATAGAAACAGTGGGAATCAGCCCAATAAATATCACACTGGACAGAACCGAACAAATCTGTCTCCTAGAGTAACACATCCTGTCTTCTCACTTTTCTTGCCCTGGCTCGAGGTCTCTCCATCCAAGCTAAACAATCTCTGGGATATATGGTCAGAAAATTATATAAGAACATCTCTCTTTCACACCATGCACACACTTTGTCTGGATTTGACCTTGGGTAGGACATCTTTACCTCCCAGAATCTGTTTTCACTTAAGTAAAATTAAAGTTTGGCTCTGAATCTAAGGGTCTCAGCCCCGGGTTTCCATCAGATTCACAAAAGTTGTTGAAATATTCCCGTTAGACCCACTTCTTCTTTATGTTCAGTTTCATTAAAAGTTGTGTTTTCTTCTTTTTCAATGTAGGTCCGTGAATAGTAGCCTCAGTGTTTGAAGGTCCCAAAGCATTTGATTTCTCATTCCTTCCTGTGTGACAGTTGAATGGCATAGAGAAGTCTAGGTTGACAAGTTCCTTATCCCAGGCATCTTCCATTTCCCTCTCTTCCACTTTCCATGACTCTTGTTAAATATGCGTCCCACCTCCTCGTTGCAAGGTATTGACTTCTTAGTCTGGTTTTCCTTTCCTTAACTCTCTGAACTGCATTCTAGGTAACCTCGGACCCAGCTTTTCAAAAATTCACTAATTCTCTTGAATAGACTACTATTCAAAGCTTCAGCTGACTCATTAAGTTTTGCCTATTATAGTTTTATTTCTAGAGTTTCATATGTTCTTCTTAATAATGTTTTTTTAAGAGTTTATTTATTTGACAGAGATCACAAGTAGGCAGAGAGAGAGAGGGAAGCAGGCTCCCCGCTGAGCAGAGAGCCCGATTCGGAGCTCGATCCCAGGACCCTGGGATCATGACCTGAGCCGAAGGCAGAGGCTTTAACCCACTGAGCCACCCAGGCGCCCCTGTTCTTTTTGATAATTACATTTTTTTGTTATATGGTCTTATGCATATCATCTTGATGTTTATTCTGTCTTTAATATTTTTAAATGTTAAGGATACTTATTAAAGTTTCTTTCAAATTGTTTTATTATATCCAGATACTGAGGTGCAAATGCTTTGACTTGAGGTATCTGCTAACTATCCCTTAGATGGTTTGCTTTTCTTCTGTGATTACATTTGACTGTGAGCCTCTCTTCAGTAGGGGATCACTTCCCACGGGATTCCCACGTGCCCCTGGGCTGTGCAAGTGTTCTCACAAGGCATCACAAGGATGCCACAGGTTTCAGTTTCTGGTTGGTTTTCACGTTAATTTCTCACATGGGAGTCCCTGTACCATGTGACCACTGGGACCTTAGAACCCAAACCTGCTAGATTGGTTCAGGATGCCAGTTTCTTAAGAATTACTCTTTGTATACCCATGGCCAGAGTGGACATCAAGGTTTCTTCATCAATTTCCAAGACGGTTGGGGAAGTTTCCTTATTTTGTTTCATGGATCGACCAACTCCTCATAATCCCCACTTTTACGACAGCTCAACTCTACTACAAAGGACAGCAGCCTAGGCTCCTCTCCCCAGGCAGATATCAGAATTTCGGCCCCAAGCTAATTGTATAATTCCATCAAGCATTATGGTTCTGTGGCTGTTAACCACCCAGACCAGCCTTTGAGTCTCTTCTTTGTTAACCCAGCACTAGGGATTCCTCTCCCTTAACTTTGAGCTCAGCTCTGTTTTAAATTTTTCTTTCAAGTTTTATATTTTAAATTTTTATATAAAAATTACAATGCACAGCTCCTTCCTGGGTGTGGGAAGAGGCTTGCTTAATTGACGTTCTTTTTGGTTTGATGGCTCTTCAGAAGGAATAAAGGCCTAATTCCCTTAGAAGTCAGATGATAAAATGAAGACTTCTCTCATTAGAAGGAAGGAACCCGAGTGGGCAAGTTAGAAGGAGACAAGAGAAGATACGGGCAAGAGTAGCGCTTTTAAAAAGAAGTTCAGAGCTACGGCTGGCGGGGGGAGGGGCGGGAGTTGAAAATGGAGCCAATCTCTGAGGCTTGGAGCCCTGAACAAAGAGGCAGAGGTGCTGAGGAGATCATTACCGTTGGGTGATCTAAGCAGAAACTATGCATAAGCCCTATCACACCTGTGAAAAGGCCCGAGGCTGCCTGGAGGTGGGAAAAAAAGACAAACAAGCAAATGTTCAGAGAAAGGGAATTTATAACAGTTTGTTAATGACAAAGCATTCAATTTGTTCTGTGGAGGTTTATTTCTTTTAACCCTTCTCTAACTGGAGTGTTTCATAGCTTCCAAGAACAGTTGCTATGCCACTAGCTATTTATTAAATACATGTTTTAAAATGGAAAACAAGAGAACGTGCTGTATGCTTGTCTCTATCAGCCCTGCCCACAGTGGTGCGACCAGCAATCCGGGGCTCACCCTCATCAGGCAACACTGATCACATCGGGGTCAGTCTATAGGACTCTGTGGGAATCAGCATCCACCTGCCTTTAAAGATGCTCGGGCCCCTTGGAGGGTGGGCATACTGCTGCTGTCACAATGGAAATGGACATCAGTAAGTGGTGAAGTCCATCTAGCATAAACGAGGGGAAAGGAGGCAGATTCCCGGCTACTTAACACCAAGAAGGCAGTGAGCTACTTCAGCAGATGCTGGATGAGTTCAGGTGAGGGACGAACCCCGACCCTGCCGTCCCATCCTGCCCACCTGCCCAGCCAGGAGCAGTGGCCTGAGCGAGGTCTCTAAGGGAGCTAGTGACCATGAATTCTATTCTTACCCTGTTTGTATGACTCCAATCACCACAGCATAAGCAGCCCGATTATGGGCGCTAAATAAGTAGCAGGGCCACAAATATCCCCAAGGACAAGGGGTTTGGGAGAAGAGGAGCATGGGGAGAGAAGGGTCCTTACCCACTGGTTTAAAGTGGGCTGGAAAGGAGCAGCAGCTTCGGGAGGATGGAAAGGAGAATGGCAGAAGATGTTGAACCCTGCTCTGCAAGGGGTGGAGGTTCAGACCCTGTCAAAGCAGTGGAGAGGACCTACTTCTCTTTAAGCTGGGCACCATGGGGTGAGGGCTGGCGTGGCGCCTGGATACCAGGGATGCCAATGTCCAGGGGATTCCGGGACTCTGTCCTGGCCTTGATAATGAGGATGCTGATAGCGCAGACTTCCACAGTGCTTCCTGTTTGCCGAGCACCCTTCTACACACGTTATATACAATTCACGTAATCCTCACGACAACCTTGCAAGCTAGGTAAACTGAGGCACTTCGCCACGGTCGCACAGGCAGTGGCGGAGCTGGGATTCAGACCCCAGCAGACAGACGCAGGTGGCCACGTTCTTACACAGGAAGCTCAGCGGCATTTATATATGGAGTCACGTATCAGAATTCAGGGACAGTAACATCAGCACTAACAGCAGCAGCAGCTCTGGGGCCCTTGCTCTGTGCCAGGCACCATACCAGGCATTTCAGATACACGGTCGTGTTTAACCCTCAGGACAACCCGATGAGAAAAGTGGCAAGATTCCTCCAGTTTTGGAATGACACAAGAGACATTCTCAATGGTTCAGTGACCAGGAACAGGTGACCCAGTCAACGAGTGGCTGCGCTGGGCACCAGCTTCTGTCTCGAATACATGAGCCTGTCAAGAAAGAAGGGTGACATGAGAGACCTATTCAAGGGCCAGGAGAAAAGCTTAGTTGATCTGGTGGCAGCTCACCTCCATCTATAAACACATGCACACGACCACAGAAGGCTCTACTGCTCCTTCCCAAGTGACTTCTAGAGGAGGGTAGAAGGCGCTGAACATGGCTCTTTTTCCCAGCGTGATTTCCTTTGTAAGGACCAATTTGGGGATATGCCATAGAGCACAGTTCCCCAAACGATGCCAAATCCCATCTGCAACTATTTTTGCAAATAAAACTTTATTGTCACACAACCATACCCATTCATTTACATAGTGTGTCTGGCTGCTTTCATACCTGATGGTAGAAGGAGCAGTTACAGCGGAGACCCTGTGGCCCATACACGAACAGTATCTGCCATCCAAGCCTTTACAGAGAACGCTTGCTCGTCTCTGCCATAGAGGTCAAAACTGAAGGGGTCTGCTAGCAGACTGGACGTGGGAAGGACAGGAAAGGGAGGAATCCAGGGTGACTTTGAGGTCTGGGGCACTCAGCTACTCCTCACTCTTACTGAGCTCTGCCTATGGGCCAAGAGTAGTTTCCTGCTACCCACCAAGATCCAAACATGCAAAGTATAACCTTCTGGAGAAGCACAAATGCCAACGACTGATGGAAATAAAACTGAGCTGAGCCTGGAAAGGTGGTCTTGGTACAGCTCCGTGAATGGTGGAGACAGTAAGGGTTTCATTTTCATGTCTTCTCAGATGTCTAAGCCAATGTGATGGGATCATCCTCCCTCCCCTCCAGAAGGTCGTGAACAATGAACAGGACTGATAAATCAGGAAAGCATAGAGGATTCACTTTCATTCATTCATTCATCCATTTCAAGAGCCCATGATGTGCCAGCCACTGTGCTAGGTGCTGAGGACCTGACTCAGGTCCCTGCCCTCATGGAGTGTTCTCGATGGTACCCAGAGGGCAGGAGAAGGGGAAAACTGGGAGAGATAAGAGTGCACATCAGATGGTTTCTGTTCTCCCAGTAAAGAGGTGAAGGAGCCAGGATGGGAGACTTTCAGAGAGAAGCACCTGAGCCAGATGGCATCTCCCATAGTGGGAAAGAAATGAAGAGGAATCGTCGGGCAGCCCTGTGCCAGTTTGAAGGATGTCACGAGTGTAACGTAAAAGCAGGCTCAGTGGTAAGGCTTGCTTCCAGCAACGTGGCGCGCTCAGGAGCTGCGTGGAGATGGACAGGTGGGATGAGGGACCCAACGGGAGACGGCCCCACCGCAGGGACAGCCGCTGGGCGGTGACGCCTCTCAGGAAGTGTAAGCATTTCTTAACTGGACTCAGGTTATGGGTCATGATATTGGAAGTATTGATTGAGTCCGGGTCTGCTGAATAAAGAACCCCGCCTCCTTGTGGAAATCTGAAGACCTTATCTCTCACTGACAGGCGCTAATGATTCCCATGCAGCTAGGACACTTTAGTTCAAAGAGATGATTAGGGTTGTCAATTAGGCCTGGATGCATTGATTTTCTAATTAGCCTTTGGGGTGTGCTGTGGCCTCCTCTCTAGCTAGGCTCTGGAGGCACTGGCTGCCGTCGTCCCCACTGGGTGACATACTCCTTCCAGTGGGGACGCAGCCAAGCGATTTCCTACGGGAAATGCTACTTTACGGTAAAAACTATAAATGGACATTTGCTAATTTTTTGATGTAGAACCATGACCTTTTGTGTAAGTATAGATCCACCCTTCTGTTCCTCCTTGTCTTTCTTCCGTGAAGCACATCGTAAGTCAGCAGCAAGGATGTCTATCCTACCCAAGGACCTGAGAACAATTGTGTAGCAACCTGAACGCAGGGCCCTTGGGATTTTTAGAATTCCTCTTCCTACCCCTACTCTTGCTGATCTTCTACAGAGAAGTCAGCCACATCTCGAAAGCTTTTCCCTCCCTCCCTTCCCCACTTCCTTCCAAGCTGTCTCTATGGGCTCTCCCCAAAGTATTGAAGTTAATTTTCATTGAAGCAACTCTTTTTTTTTGCTTATTATTTCATCAGTTTACATATTTTTAAAAAGATTTTATTTATTGGGATCCCTGGGTAGCTCACTCAGTTAAGCATCTGCCTTCAGCTCAGGTTATGATCCCTGGGTCCTGGGAGCGAGTCCCACATCGGGTTCCTTGCTCAGTAGGGAGCCTGCTTCTCCCTCTGCTTTCTGCTCCCCCTGTTTGTGCTCACACTCTCTCTCTGACAAATAAATAAATAAATAAAATAAATATATAAAATAAATAGATTTTATTTATTAGAGAGAGAAATCACAAGTGGAGGAAGGGCAGAAGGAGAGGCAGATTCCCTGCTGAGCAGAGCCCGATGGGGAGCTTGACCTCAGGACCCTGAGATCATGACCTGAGCCGGAGGCAGACGCTTAACCGACTGAGCCACCCAGGAGCCCCAGTTTACATAATATTTTAATGAAAAGTATGTATTTACAAAAGAGTACAACCAGCATGAGCAGACTGGACCAAACACAGCCGGCTGTAGGTACGCAGGCAGCACGAACGGTGGGACAGGGTGAGGGGACTGGCAAGAGCCCACCTCGGTGGGCAGAAGCAATGTGTCTTTTCCAAGAGAACTCAGGGTGGGTTAAGAGGCGGTGGGCTCAGGGGGCTTCCTCCAAAGGCCCTTCCACATCAGGGAAGCCTGCAGTCTCCCCGACTGATGGCTGGCCCCGCTGGAGTCTGGGCAGCACAACGCCGTCCACGTGGATTCCTCGATACCACAGTCCTTTCCCCAGACTCGGAACTGTCCCTTCTCTTGATCATCTTTCACACTAAAGACTGGTCTTGGGAGAGGGAGGGGGCTTCATTACATCTCGGGGTCTAGGGGGAGTGGGTCAGATTGTCTTTCTTCCTGACAGTGGTCTAGAAACACCGCCTCTCCTAACTGACCAGACTTTGTCCAGGTGCGCCCTCTGGAGGCTGCGATGAGCATGAAGCTGCCCCCGGGGCCGCTGAGGCGGAGCTGGCTTCCCGGGCTGGAGTCTGGGGCTCTGTGCCCACCACGGGAGGCCAAAGGGCTCAGGGAGAAGGGCTTCCTGCCACCCTGGCCTCCACAGCTCTGCGGGAAGACGTGGGGGTAGGGAGCCTCGGCAGTGTTACTTGGGTGGATAACAAGACAATCGGCGCCCATCGCTGTTGGCCTTGACTGCAGCGGCTGCCCGGACTAGAGACCGAGCTGACTGTGCTCTTCACGACCCCAGTAACCTGGTGTTATTGAAGGGAATTCCTGACATGGAAGTTCTGGATACACAGAGGGGGTGGATTCCTGACTCCCTATTCTAGGATTCTGGCAATGCAAACTGGCAAGGAGAACGGGGGAAGCAGGCTTAAACACTGCTTCCCTGCAAAGGAAACTCAGACCTCTGGCTTCTCCATTTCCGAGAGCCCCATCCTTGCGTAGAACATTTCGAAATGCCCAGAGATGATGGAGGCAGCAGGAGAGACGTAATTCTAGGGGCTGGAACATTTGGGATGTGGGAGAATGTCAGGATTGAGCAGGCTGGCTTCGGAGTCAGCAGGCAGGGGTAGGATCACAGTGGCTGAATGACCTTGGGCTACTTCATCTACAGCATAACCTTTGGGACCTGTGCCTCAGTTTCTCCATCAGTAAAACGGGGGAATCCGTACTTACCATAGTGAGTTAGGAGAAGGATGAAGCAACATATAAATGTTTAGCACACTGCTGGCTTGTGGGAAGTTTCCCATAAATGCCTGCTTCCTAGAACGCCAGGAGGGAGACGCTACAGTGTAGAGAGGTGGGGTATACACGTGTAGACCTTTCTAGAATCCTCCCCGCCCATGCCTGTACCTCACTAGGGGACAACCTCTTCTGGCCTCAGTTTCCCTTGCCATACCCCAGAAAGGTGCTTTCTAGTGAGAAGGCTACAAACCTTGACAGCAAGAGTGACTTGTAGTGTGGGGCCCCCTGGGCATCAGTACTGCCCAAGGGAGGCAGTTAGAGACTCCTGGCATCTGGGGCTTTCTCTCTTAGGTCATAGGATCCTCCAGTGACGACCTAACCCAACATAATTTTCCAATGTTACCTTCAGATTCTGGGAGGATTGAGGCTGAGACACACATTCTTCTCCCTCCAATTCCTCTTCTGGCTTCCTTCAGCAAATGCGCTGATGCAGACAGAGGACTGCTCAGTGAAGATGACCAGTAAGCTGGGTACTTGGGGGCCTCACCAGACACACGGATTCCTCTTCTTCCTCTTCCTCTCCCCAGAGGGTGGTGGTCTCCAGGGTTCTATCTGCAATTGGGCGGTGATGGGGACGGGGTGTAGGCAAGCACATTCCTAAAAAAGGAGCTCTGTTCATTTTTCAAGGTAATATATTGCTGATGGCAGTTGGTTAGAAGAGAAAGCAGCGTGAACACAGCACCGCGAGATGAGATATGGAGAGACATTGGCCAAATGGTGCTACCTTTCCTACCCCATGGCCTTTCACCTTCCCCACCCCAGGCAAGCACCACTGAGGTCGGGGCCTGAATACCCCTCCTCACCTCTCATCTCCCCCTACCTCTGATACTAAGGGAGCTCAAACTCCCATTGCTCCAACGCTCTGCGTTCTGATGACTCCCAGAAGATATTCCCGAGCCCGGTTCCCCACTGCGATGCAGATCCCCTGCGTCCAACCTGCAACTGATAGGTCGTTCAAGGCTGCCCGCAGTTTGGTCTGAGCCTCTCCTACAACCCAACCCCAACCCCTACGTTGGAGAGTGCCTATTGGAGCTTCTCTGTTATTCCTGGCGGCAGACACTGAGAGTGATAAGGGAAACAAAGGCAGAAGGAAATGTAGATAAAATTACATATCCTTATAACCTGCAGCCCATTGACAAATACTTGGGATAGAAAGATGATAGCATTCCTCCAGGGTCCAGAGTCTTCTTTAGCATAGGAAAATCCTTTTAGAATTTCCCTTAGCTTTACTTCTCCCAACCCCTAGATATATGATCCCTTGCTCCTCACTGTCCCCTGGGCAGCAGGGAGCAGCTCTTTCTGCCCCCAAGGTCCTGTCCCTGTGCTTTAATAAATCCTCCATTCTGCACTGAAGACGGCTCAAGGATTCTTGGCTTTCAGCTCTGGACCCTACCAAGCTGCACAAAAAACGACATCACAAGTTGCCGATTAAAAGGGTTCTGGACCCTGGGGCGCCTGGGTGGCTCAGTGGGTTAAAGCCTCTGCCTTCGGCTCAGGTCATGATTCCACAGTCCTGAGATCAAGCCCCACGTTGGGCTCTCTGCTCTGCAGGGAGCCTGCTTCCTCCTCTCTCTCTCTGACTACTTGTGGTCAAACAAATAAATAAAATCTAAAAAAAAAAATTAAAAAAATAAATAAAAGGGTTCAATTCCAGTGTGTGTGTATGGGGGGGGGGGGTTATCCCACATCAGCAAGCAATGCTTCAACACCAGTGGTCTGTCCTACAATTCAAGTCAGTTTCGAAACTACCTACTTGATCTCACAGGTTTAGGGTTTAGTCCTACAAGACTGCCCCCTACCCATCAGAGGCCAGTGAGAAGTCCAGGTTGTCACCTACAGCTTGGAAGTTCCAACAACCCCCAGCTTGGGTTTATTTAGTTAGCTAGGGTGGTTCACAGAACTCACACACACAAAAAACAAAAAACCACATTTAACTTACTAGGTCTTCAGTTTATTATAAAAGGTTTTAACTGAGTAACAGCCAGATGGGAGAGACGCATACTGCGAGCTGTGTAAGAAGATGCAGAGCTTCCCTGCCCTCCCTGAGGACCCTCCCCTCCTCAGATGTCCATGTGTGCACCCACACACCTCTCCGAACCCAATCCTGAGTTTTTATGGAGGTTCCTTACCTAGCCATGCTTGATTAAATGGTTGGCCATTAGCGATTGAACTCAGTCTCCAGCCTTTCCTCCCTTTCTGGAAGCCACAAGGTGGGACTGAAGTTTCTGACCTTCTAATCAACTTCTAATCACAGGATTGGTTCTCTCTCCCCACCCCCCTTCCCCCTCCAATCAACCCTCAATCTTTGTTACCTAAGGGCATTCTGGGAATAACCTCATTAACATAACAAAGACACTTTACCATTCTTATCACAGGAAAGTCCAAGGATTTTAGGACCTCTGAAAAGGGCACCCAATATATACTTCTTATCATAAATCACAATATCTTGTCAATCAAAATCCGTATCCCTTATCCTTTCTGTCTGATTAGAACCCAGCTAAAAGATCATGGTTCCAAACCTCCCTTGCAACTATATGAGGCCAAGCAACTAAGTTCAGGCCAGTGACATATAAGCACAAGTGATGTGTTGGGAATTCTGGAAAGCTACTTAAAGCTGGAGGAAAGCTACCCAGATGGAGGGAGAGGCCTTTGCCCTCCTCCCTGTTCTTATTTCAGCTGCCTAGAACTGGGATGTGATGGCTGGAGCACCAGCAGCAATTCTGGACTGTGAGGTGACCTTGAGAATGAAAGCCAAGTGCTAAGGATGATGGGACAGAAAAATAGAATATTAAAATATATATGGCCCCATTATATACCTGGTTCTGTTCAAAACACATTTCCAACTGAAATCATTTAATCCTCACAGCAATTCAATGAGATGGGTCCTTTTATTATCCTCATTTTACAGCTGAGAAAACAGAGGAAAGACATAACCTCCTCCTGGTCTCTTGGCCTGAGAAAGAATTAAACCCAGACAGCGCGACTCCAGAGTCCATGCTCTAAGCATCTGCCTTATACTGCCTGGGTTCCTGACGACTGTGGAAGGGCTGACATCAGTCAGCTCTGGGCTGCCGGGCTCTGCACTGCTTTTATGTGAGAGAGAAATAAACCTCAAGCTTGCTTAAGCCCCTGCTATTTTGAGTTTTCTATTGTCAGCTGCCAAGCCGAGGCCTACCTGATACATTCTCCAAATTGATTTTCATGCCTCCAGGCACTTGTTCAAACTGTTCCTTCTGCCTGAAATGCCCTTTTCCTTGTTCACTCCTCTGTTAGCACATCTCTTATGCAGGAAAAACATCAGCTACTTGTTTACCCGTCTGTCTCCCAAGCTAGAGGGTCACCTCCTGCAGTGGAAGAGCACTGTCTTAGAAGAGTCTACACCCATGAAACTTACCCTGGTCTGGCACATAATAAGTGTTCAATAAATGTTTCCGGAATTTAATCAAATTGGGGAATCAATGCCAGCCCTGTACAAAAGCAGAATAAAATAGGGCGACATCAGCTACATTGGGGTTCCTTACCCTTTTCTCCTCCCCCATGACCAAGACTAGGCCAAATCTTTTACTTGCTAATTGACCCTTCAACAAAGTTTGTCTTTTATTCCACAATGAAATGATACTGACGTTAATGAGCCTCGTGTGCACATATATGGGATTTGAGTCTCTACAACCCTGAGTGGTTACAGATGATGAAGTTTTGCTCAGAGAGGTCAGGTGATGCTCCCAAGGTCACACAGCTGGCGAGAGGCAGATTCAGATGAACCCAGGACTATCCTCTGTCACACACTCATATTCGTATCAGTGACAGCCCATTGGTTAAAAGATGTCACGAGACAGTAAGAGGACTAACTGGGGGGTTCCACAGGCCTATTTTCTAATCAAGCCCCTGATCTCTGGCCTCAGTTTCCTCAGCTGTGGGTGATCTCCAAAGACCCTACTGGCTCTCACAGTGAATGATTTTATGACTTAAACTCACAGCAAGTTTAGGTGATCAAGAGATTTTTTTCATGTAGGAAAGGCAAGAGGGCAAACAGGTATACAAAGGGAACAACTGGGAGGCTCTGCTTTAATAGCAAAGCCGATGTTAATTCTGCCAGACGCTGACTCTGACGGCCTGGATCACCGGGGTCATCAAATCAAGCCCATCTCCCTCCTCCCATCCTGTCGGACACAGTCCCATTCTGAGCCAGTGAAATCACAGCAGGAAGGACATTTGATGGGAGAAGCCCGAGTCTATGAACAGATCGCTTCCATCAGACTCACCGAGGACTGTGGGGGTGTCTACGCTGGCAGGTGCAGGCTCCCACGGAATTTTGCGTATTGACATTCACCAGGAGAGCTCCCACTGCATCAGGGATTCCGGGGAAGCTGTCACCTCGGGAGTCTGGGAGAGGGACAGTGAGTGTGAACAAATACAGTGTGTGCTCTTGGAGGAACCAGAGCGCCGGAGGAGTCCCAAGGGGCTTCCAAGAGCCACAGAATGCTAAATGCACTCGGGCTGGAGGGCTGGCTGGCTGCCGCTCTCTCGGACCCACAGCACTCTGCAAGACATCCCTCAGCCTCTGCGCCCCACTTGGGGGCCCACCGCAGCCCGCGGCCCTTCCGCTCACAGTTCCGAGTTCCAATCCAGCTCTGATACCACCTGTCATGTGAATTTGACGTTTTAATTTGTTTCTTCCAATTGCTATTTATTATACAAGCAGAATTGCCTAAAATGATTCTTTTACTCAAATACATTGAGCCGAACTTGCCACACATACCAAATGCTAACCAACAGTGACATTTGTATGGCACTTCCGGCTTGTAAATCACTCTCACAGCCATTACCTCATCTGGGCCTCCCTTCAGCCCTAAGGTGTGAGAATTATATTGAAGCATATGAAATTGCTGATATTCAATTGTCTTTGACCTACAAAAATGGCACTTTCCTGTGGTTGGGCTTTATATGTGTGTTGTCATCTTGATTTTGCTGACGAACAAACTGAGACTTTCACTCACTGTGTGACTTGTCCCGGGTTTCTTAGTAAACAGCAGAACGGGGTCCTCTGTCTCCCGTTACTTCTGATTCTGATTCCAGACATTGCTTTTTCATCCCATGAGTTGTTTGTTGCTTTTTTTTTTTTTTTAAGATTTTATTTATTTGAGAAAGAGAGCGAGTATGCAAGCACGTGTCGGGGCGGGGCAGACAGAGAGGGAGAGAGTCTCAGGCCGACTTCCCACTGAACCCACGGCCGGCTGCCAGGCTTGATCCCATGACCCTGAGATCAAATCTGAGCTGAAACCCAGGGTCTGATACCTAACCCACTGCTTTACCCAGGCACCCTTCATCCCACCCCTCATCTCGCCCCTTGCTGGGTGCAAAGAGGGGAGAGCGTCCTGGCCCTCTTGGCCTGGACATATGCACATGGTACCAGGGAGCACAGGACAAAGAGCATCTCATTGCAGCAATTAATGAGTACCTACTGAACACCCACACTGCCGGGCAAAATTCTAACTTTATCTTTCTGGTTCTGTATTCTTTACTTATATATTTTTGTTTTATTATTGATCAACATAAATGCCTTATTATTACTAATCCTTGCATATTGATAAATCAAGCCTTGCCTGCTTTACAGGTGAGGAAGACTCACCTGTAACGTGTGCAAGGTGGAGTGACAGAGCGAGGACCGTGGCCCAAGCAGTGTGGTTCCAGAGTCGGTTATGGGAGCCGTCCTGAATCAGCCCCGGGGGACAGAGGGACAGGAGGTGACCTCTGAGCTGGGACCCGGAGGAGGACTAGAGCAGAAGGAAAAACAGGGAGGCTGAGGTACAGAAAGCTGAGGAAGAAAAGCCTGTTTTGGGAAATCAGCCTGGAGAACCAAGTGTTAAGGAAGGAAAGGTCAGAGGTAGGCTAAACAAACAAGCAAGAAACGCGCTATGTGAAGAGTTTCTATTTTATCCTATAAGCAATAGGGAGTGGTTAAAATTCTAGTCAGGTAAAGACGTGAGCAGCTTGCTGCAAGATCACTTGGAAGACAAGGTGGGGGCCATATTGGAGATGGAAGGGTCTTGTTATTTGGGGGTAGGCGTCCACTCACAGACCTCTTCTCAAAACCCCTTTGTCACTAAATCTTCTATCTGGTTCTTTTCAAATCCCTGGCCATCGGGCAGACTTTTCACTACACCTTGTGAATTACTTTAGATGCTCGCCTTAGGCCATCTCTTCTCTTGAGAGGAGGGGTCAAAAGATACTGTAGAACGTTCTAGACCGAGTTGGATCTGCCTACATCAGCTATCCTTCAAGGCTGGTTCTGAGGGCAGCTCTGATGCCGCAGCCATCCCTTCCCGTGCAAGGCCAGCATATCGTACAGAGCGTCTTGTAAATCAGGCCCCAACATCTCCCCCTGCAGACAACAGGTCACAGGGAAGTCTCCCTGAGGCCACAGGTGTGTGCTGAGGGTGGGGTGATGGGCAGAACAGAAGCAAGTGTGTTGGGAGCGTGAGCCAAGTGCAACTTGCTTGTGTCTCCAGGCCCTGCTTGACCCAGGCTCAAATATGCTGCTTCCGCCTGATGGTGTGGTGGCACTGGGGGCGCCCTTCTTGGCTTATTGATCCAATCCTACCCGGCTCATGATGGGCAATGTGGGCTGCATGGTTGTCTGGAATCCCACGCTCTGATGTTCAGTCTGTGAGGTCTAGTAGAAAGTCAAGAGCCGTTTCTCACATGAATAATTACTGAGCGAAGAGATGAGATCATTGCTCCAAAACCTCAGAGGCGCTCACCGTGCTTCTCCCATGGGTGCTCTCTGGTCTCCATGCAGAATCCTGATCTACCACACACAATGATCATCGCTCCATCGGCTGGGTGATGGGGGGGGGCACAGGACCCAGACGCTTACATTGCGACCTGGACCCACAACAGAACCTTCTCTTGCTCCTAGCCCCTGTCAAAGCTGGAAGCTGTTGATGTCTGTATGAATCTCTGCAACTCCCTCATGGCAGTGGGAGGTCTCCAGAGACTCCCATTTGGTCCTTCTGATGGCAATAACCCTTTCTCCACAGATCAGGAGTGAGGGTAGGGATTTTGCCAGTTGTTAAGGTCATCTAGTAATTGTTTAATCAGAAATTGAGAAAATAACCAGGGGATAGGCTAAGAGACCTACTGGGTCTACTGTGAGATCTCAGGGAAAAATCCATTTATCAGCTGGGTCCCAAAAGCTTCACGTTGACCAATGGATAAAGTACCGTTCTGGGTCTCCAAGAGTTAATGTTACGCCAGAGACAGTGTCCGGGATTCCTTGAAAGGTCTGGGTAATCCAGGTGCTTTGATTAACACATGGTTACTCTGTAAGTGGCCACGGATCCTGTAGGTAAGCAGGTCATCAAGCCCATTGTAGGGCAGGCATCGAATGCTGGGCTCTGTGCCATATGTGAGCTGTGTGAGGGGCTGGGGAAGAGCGGACCCTGTGGAACCCACAATGTACATTTCCCTGACCAGGAGATTGACTCTGGCTTACCTTATTTCCCCACCTCCTCTCAGCTCTTGCCAAATGAACTCAACACTGGGCCTCCTGCTGCTGGGATGACCTTGGTGGGCCTGCAGTCTGGTGGAGTCACTGACAACTCAAGACCAGGTCCCTTCTGCTATGCCCAACCATCTCTTCAGAAACTCATGGGTCTTTACCATGTGAAATGGTATGAGTATAGACTAACTACCCTCTGCCCTCTCCCTCAATACACATACCTCACCCCCTGCCCCCCCTTTGCTGAGACCTCCTTCCGTTTGTTCAGGTCAGCTGAACAGACATCCAACTAGGACATAGATGGCAGTCTTCTCTACTTCTTTCTTTACAGGTGATTCTCTGAGAGCACCCCCTCTCCTTACCTTGCCTATACGGGTGTGAGGGAGGGAATAGCTTCTCATCATGAACATCCCACTGCACCCCTCTGCAAAAGGCTAGCAGATCTCCCTCAGGGATCACCGCACACTGTGGGAGCAGGTAGGGTGTTGGTGGTGACGGTGCCCCTTAGTATGTCCGGCGTAGAGGTGAGCTGATGACTCTGGATTTAGAATGTCACACTCAGGGACACCTGGGTGGCTCAGTCGGCTTGGGTGGTGATCCCAGGGTCCTGGGATTGAGTCCCAGAACTCCTTGGGCTCCTTGCTCGGCAGGAAGCCTGCTTCTCTCTCTGCCTCTGCCTGCCACTCTGCTTACTTGTGCTCTCCATCTCTCTGTCAAATAAATAAATAAATAAAATGTTTTTTTAAAAAATGTCATACTTAGCATCTTATATTTTAAACTTTGGCCTTAACCATAATTCCAGGGCAACAAGACAGGTCCCATTAGACATCTTGGTAAATATATATTTCACGAGATAATGGGAGAAAGTAAGTGAGTCACAGAAAGTAAGTGTCTCTATAAATCCATTTCCACACTTCCACATTTCTGTCCCCCAAATTCTATGCATTCCCTCCCATTGTCCCAAGAATTTCTGCCTCCTCAGCTCCATTTGGTGGGAACCAGTGTGGAGTCTATGCCTTTGTCAACCAAACACAGAATTAGAACTTAGAAGTAGTGGCTTAGGCTAGGCCATCCAATAGAGGACTTTCAAATTCAGACAATCTCATACTGTATTCTTTTCTCTTTTGTCTTATTCTCTCATAATTCATTCTCACGCGAATGCTCCAAACTTTGGTGATTCAAATTAATAATAACTTGCCATACTTGTGGTGCATACACTTTTCTCCTCCAGAGTTTGGCTATGAAATTAACTGCCACCCAGCATGCTGGGGTCTGCCCCTGGTCATTTTTTTCAGTCTGGAGTTAATAAGACTTAAGGGGGACTCCTCCCCTTGCAATGTAACCACATAAAGCGGGTCCACATAGGGTTACCAAACAAGGCAGGAACAGGGCCTCGGACAAAGTGGGAGGAGCTACTTTTCTGGCAAGAAAGACGAAGTAGGGGTGAGAGGTTCAGGGTACTTGAGTTCCCCAAATATTCCTGGTATTTTCATTCCAACTGCTGGGGCTCCATTTTTTTCCTGGTCTATGCCCTATCTTTCACACCAGAAAGGTAGAGAAGCTGTGATTCTTTTTTTTTTAAGATTTTATTTATTTGTCAGAGAGGGAGAGCACCAGCACGAGCACCAGCAGGGGGAGCAGCAGGCTCCCTGCAGAGCAAGGGCTCGATTCCATGACCTGAGTCGAAGGCAGACGCTTAACCGACTGAGCCACCCAGGCACCCGGAGAAGCTGTGATTTTTTTTTTTTTTTTTTTTTTTTTAGAGCTGAATTTTTTTTTAAGATCTTATTTACTTATTTGGCAGAGAGAGAGAGAGACAGCGAGAGAGGGAACACCAGCAGGGGGAGCGGGGGAAGGAGAAGCAGGCTTCCCGCTGAGCAGGGAGCCCAACGTGGGGCTCCATCCCAGGACCCTGGGACCACGCCGCGGTCTGAAGGCAGATGCCTAATGACTGACCCAGGCGCCCCAGAAGCTGTGAGTTTTAACTAGATTTATTATTTGACCACCTACAGGACAAAGTGCTACTACTGGTCTTGCAACTGAGTTGGAAGACTTTTCAGTGAGGTCATCAAAAGTCCCTGGGTTTCTGTCCATGCCTTGGGCTGAAACGCATGGATGTGAGTTTTCATTCTCCCCTCAAGCTCCCAGGGCTGGCAGAAGCAACGCTACAACCTCCTGTCGCCCCTTCCCCCACCCGCACTTCCGGTCCATTCATTCCTTTCCTCTTCCCACGGTCCCCGTCTGTTACTTTGCGCCCTCCTGAAACACGCTGGAGACTGAGCCTTGGGTGCAGGCAGTTTATCTGGAATTTTCCATCAGGAAGCAGGGACAGTGAGAGGGTAAGAGAGAAATGTCAACTAAGGGGGGCCAGGTGCAATTGCTAAAGGTGGGGGCTCACTTCTCAGGGCTTCTGAAGCACGCTGACCGAGACTCCTCCACATTGTCCTCAGAGGACAAGAATGGGACTGCTTATCCACCAGTTCTCATCCCCCCCTTTGGGATTTGCCTTTAGGGAGGTTCATTTCCCCCACACGGGGTTGGGATGGGGTGTCGGCTGCACTGGTGATGGCTGAATGCTCCTCCATGGTTTTGCAGAAAGCCGTGAGGAAGAGAACAGAGAGAAACTGGCACGTACTTCAGTGTGGCTGTCCCCCAGCTGCCACTGACATCAGGAGGGCAGGAGGCATGTGCCACAGGCACTAAGAGCACCTGCTAGGGGACCGCTGTATCCTTGCCTGGAGCGGGCGCTTCATTGCAGGGACCATGAAGCGTCACTTAAGGAGCTATTTCAGCCCTTGAGCCACAGGTCGCTAGAGTTCCTGGCTGGATTGCTTCTGCCTTCAGCTCCAACCAGGCAGGTAACAAATCCTGACGCCCCCTCGATTCTCTGAAGATCTGTTTCCTGCCACCGTTGAAGACACCAATGGCTATATTTGTTAGGGGTCCTGATTATAAATATCAGGACTGACTTAAACGGAAATAATTTGAAAAGGGGATTTATTGGGAAAAAAACCCCACAACACTAGATAATTCATTTAAAAAATTGCTGAGACGGGGTGCCTGGGTGGCTCAGTGGGTTAAAGTCTCTGCCTTCGGTTCAGGTCGTGATCTCAGGGTGCTGGGATCGAGCCCTGCGTCAGGCTCTCTACTCATCGGGGAGCCTGCTTCCCCCTCTCTCTCTCTGCCTGCCTCTCTGCCTACTTGTGATCTGTCTGTCAAATAAATAAAATCTTAAAAAAAAATTGCTGAGGAAAAAAAAAAAAAGGAGACTCGTGCTCCAAAGTAGCAGGAAAGAAGGCAACCAGACCTCAGTCAAGCCAGCCGTCCATTCCGAATTTACTAAGGGTCTCCCAGGTACTCGCCTGGGGGTGCTGTTCTGAGCGCTCAGGAAGAGTGAACGACACAACCATTGTGTAATACTGGTCTGGAGTCCTCAGGGAAGGAGGCATGCAAGCTTGCAAGCTAGATAGGTAAGGCATGAGAAACCACCAAGGTCATGGCCGGCAGAAGACATTCTGCACTCACCATAGCTGTGGATAATGGGAAGAGCTCCTCTTGCTTCTTGGACCTCAGGACATAAGCCCTTCCTTCTTGTGTTCTCATATACCTCTGTTCTAGAGAAGGTTATTAGAATTAATAAGCTAGTCATTCAGACTGTAAATCTACTTTGCTATAGGGAACGAAAATCTTTAAAACGTATACACATTAAATCCAGTGGAGTAATTTATAGGTACCCAGCCTGATCATTGAATCAGCTTGGCAACCACATAAGTCTGATTTGTGCAGGTTTAACTTTTAATGGCTCCTTGCTCCCTGTAGGCCTCCCTTCCCCACTCTTTAGTGGGGACTACAAGATTCTCTAGACCCTAGACGCTAGCACTTGAGTCCCATCTGTGTGCTCAACCCTGCCTCAACCTTGGGGCCTCATTTTGACCTCAGTCATGACGAGTTTAAAGAGTCCTACCTAGTTCA
The DNA here is from genome assembly GCA_004024625.1 of Mellivora capensis. Classification (NCBI taxonomy): domain Eukaryota; kingdom Metazoa; phylum Chordata; class Mammalia; order Carnivora; family Mustelidae; genus Mellivora; species Mellivora capensis. The sequence goes on from PISX010001760.1 coordinate 66,899, forward strand.
GGAGCTCAAGCATACATTACCCGGGTCTGCTCTAACCTAGCGCTTGAGCCATATCTGGGCCCCAATACCTACCCAGAAAACTTGACAAGATCCCAGGCTTCCAAAGCCAGGACCCAGCTTTACTCCCATCCATCTTCCCAGGATTTTTTATTCCATCATTCCTTCTAAAATCTTGCCCAGAGCCCAGCTTACTCAGTGCTCCCTGATGCCGACTGTCTACTCATTTAGTTCTCTCATGGTTCCTGCTTGAAGCACCTCCCACCCCTTACCATAGTCCAGTTTGCTGGGGCTCTCTCTTTTTCCCTTTAAAGGCTTCCCTAAGACCACCATCCACACCATAACTTATGCCCATCCACATATGGTCAGAGTAAAATGCCTGCCTAGATTTCCCCTACAGCCTACAGTCGGACCTTCCCAACCTCCCCCAGTGAGCGGGATTGGTTTTCCTATTCTTTTTTTTTTTAAGATTGATTTGTTTAAGAGAGAGAGAGAATGAGAGGAGGGGCAGAGGGAGAGAATCCCAAGCAGAGTCCCTGCTAAACATGGAGCTCGACTTGGGGCTCGATCCCACCACCCATGAGATCATGACCTGAGATGAAATCACGTGTGAGACTCTCAACCGACGAGCCACCCAGGTGCCCCTGGTTTTTTATTCTGACTACTCCTGATCTGCCCCTTCCTACTGTTTCCTAAGTTTTAGGCTACCATTTGTAACACATTTTATTTCTTTCCTTGAGCCTGCCTGCTTATAATTTGTGCCAGCCCTAGATAATGGTTCTTTTGTCCTAGTCTCCAGGAATGAACAATCCATTGATTTCCGGTAAAAGCTGTTCTCTTCACAAGAGAAGGGCTTCAATCAAGTTGTTTACTCCTATGAGAAAACAACCTTTCTCTTATCTGTATGTTATTACATTTTGTTCATTCACTTAACTCGTAGTTATTGAACGGTACTATATACCAGGTGGTATATTAAGTGATAAGAATCTAGAGGCAATTAAGGCATGGTTCTTACCCCCAAAGGGCTTACAGTCTAGAGGAATAAAAAGTCCTATATTTAAAAAAAAGGGGGGGGGCACCTGGGTGTCTCAGTGGGTTAAAGCCTCTGCCTTCGGCTCAGGTCATGATCCCAGGGTCCTGGAATCGAGCCTCGCATCGGGCTCTCTGCTCCGTGGAGAGCCTGATTCCTCCTCTCTCTCTGCCTGCCTTTCTGCCTACTTGTGATCTCTGTCTGTCAAATAAATAAATAAAATCTTTTTTAAAAAGTACAAAGCAACATAGCAAGTGCTATTTTATTTGAAGCATAAGCAAGATCTGATTACTTTTTAAAAATTGTTATTATCGTAGGGGATATTTGACTAGGATCACGCATGCAGAAAAGATGGGAACTAGGTCCTAGGAAGCCTTCAAAATGCCCAGGCCTCATGCTGCTGGACAGAAACCATAGGACAGGGGTGGTGAAGCAGCTAGTGGGTGAGGACAGGCATGGTGGGAAGGAAGCTAAGAAGGTTCCAGAAGTGAATGGAAGTGAGACTATTAACTAAGTAAAAATGACCAGTCCAGGGTGTGTATGTCAATCATCACTGGTCAGCAAGTGAGCTCTGACAGAGAATCACTCTATACTTTAGAAATGCGTTTTATATTATTAGAAACTAAACCCAAGGGGGGAGCCCAAGGAGTTAAGGGAAAAAAGCCAGTTGATTTCCCTATGTCTTAAAAGGGTATATGGGATGACATAGGTTGCTGAGTCAGGCCAGGATGAAACGTAACATCTAAGATGATATGGACCTAAAGAATTACGTCATATAGACCGGAAGAATTAACAAAGAGTCATGGGTAAAAGATGGGTTTCGATAAAAATAAAAATTTAAAAACCAATCCACTTATTCCTTTTTTTAGAATCAAGAATTTTTTTTAATGAGATGAAATTCACATAACATAAAACTAATCATTTTAAAGTCAACAATTCAGTGGCATTTAGTACACTCAGAAGGTTGTGCAACCACCACTTCTGGTTACTTCCAAACCATTTTCATGACTCCCAGAGGAGACCCTGTGCAGTCACTCTCTACTCTGCCCCCCCTGCACCTTGACAGCCACTAATCTGCTTTCTATCTCTGTAGACTTCCCTATAGAGACATTTCACATAAATGGAATCATGCAATATGTGACCTTTTATGTCTGGCTTCTTTCACTTAACATAAGGTTTTGAAGCCCACCCACTCTGTAATGGTATATAAGTACTTCATTCCTTTTTATGGCTAATACCCCATTGTATGTATACAGCACGCTTTGTTTATTCATTCATTCTATCAATGGATGTTTGTTTTTTTTCTACTTTTTGGCTCCTGTGAATAGTACTGCTATAATATACATGTATAAGTACTTGTTGGAGAACTATTTTTTTTTTTTATTTTTTAAAAGATTTTTAAAATTTATTTATTTGTCAGAGAGAGAGAGAGAGTGAGAGAGTGAGCACAGGCAGGCAGAGAGGCAGGCAGAGGCAGAGGGAGAAGCAGGCTCCCTGCCGAGCAAGGAGCCCGATGTGGGACTCGATCCCAGGACGCTGGGATCATTACCTGAGTCCAAGGCAGCCGCTTAACCGACTGAGCCACCCAGGCATCCCTGGAGAACTGTTTTAAACGCTTTGGTCTACACCAAGGGGTAAAACTGGAGGGTCATATAGTAATGCTATCTTTCACTTTTTGAAAAATCAGCCATTTATTCTTAACCAGGAAATGCTGTATACCAGCCAAAAACGGTAGTGAAAAATGACAGTGGGACTCTAAAATCCTATACATGGGGGGATTGGGGCAGATACTCTTGGTTGATGATCAAATCCAACCTTTTGTCTTCCTGGACACACAGCTAGACTACAGTTCCCAGTCTCTCTTGGAGCCTGGTGAGGTCACGTGTCTGTGTTCCTGCCAGGAGAATATGACCAGAAGTAATGTGTGGTGATTCCAGGTCTGGTCCATAAAAACCACCACATGCAATCCTCCACGTTCCTTGCTCTTCTTCAGGGTTGATATAGACAAGATGGCAGCCCTAGAAACCACATATTAAAGATGGAGGAACCATCAGATGGAAGGAGCCTAAATCCAGAATTACCACTTGGAGGAGAATTGCTACAAATCAGGAACACTTGTTTTAGACTTGAAGTGAGTGAAAAACAAACTTTTATTGTGTTAAGTCATGGGAGTTTATGAGTATTCCATTATGGCTATTAGCATTATCTTATCCTTACACTAAAAGGCAAATGAGAAGATCACACCTTGTTCAGACAGACCTGATGCTTGGGCCTAGTGTGTGGAACTAGAGATTAAGAAGAGCCCAGAAGGGGCACCTGGGTGGCTCAGCTGGTTAAGCAACTGCGTTCAGCTCAGGTAACAATCCCGGAGTCCTGGGATTGAGTCCCACATCAGGCTCCCGGCTCCACGGGGAGTCTGCTTTTCCCTCTGACCTTCTCGTCTCTCATGCTCTCTCTCAGTCTCTCTCTCAAATAAATAAATAAAATCTTAAAAAAAAAAAAAAAAGAAGAAGAAGAAGAGCCCAGAAGACCAGGGCAGCTTGAGACTGGAGTGGATTTGGACCCACCATTTGTCTGGGTCATACCCAGACAGAGGTCCAGGAACTGGCCTCTGAAAAGCTTTCATAGGACAGCAGCAGGACCAGCCTGAACCATAAATGGCTGTGGTGTCCTTAGAGTAAAGAAGAAATGAGGCCTCTGTACCTAGAAAATTATTTCAATCAGAAAAAAAAATGTGAATTTTTAAAAAAGATTTTATTTACTTATTTGACAGACAGAGATCACAGGTAGGCAGAGAGGCAGGCAGAGAGAGAGGAGGAGGCAGGCTCCACACTGAGCAGAGAGCCCGATGCGGGGCTCAATCCCAGGACCCTGGGATCATGACCTGAGCTGAAGGCAGTGGCTTTAACCCACTGAGCCACGCAGGCACCCCAAAAATGTGAATTTTTTTTAAAAAGTGCTTCCGTGACTAGACTAAATAGATTTGATCTTCCTTAGGTTCCGAAGTCTGTTGGTGCTCATCTGTTTTTATGCTTTGTTGCTTTCTTTGATAATTTCCCATCTGTCTTCTCTTAGTTTCTTAAGAAAATTCCATTGGAAAATTCCGAATCAGACTCTGTCTGATAGGGGACTGCAGGCAATCAGGGCAAATTTAGGCCAGCCCAATGAGGAGAAAGAGCACCCCTACAGACCAGGTGAGATAGTGCAGGGATTAAAGTTTCTTAATCCGAGTGTCTTGGTTATTTGAATAGGTAAACCTTTCACGTGCAAGCCTATTCCAAAAACTTCAGAATTCTCACCATTCCTGTCCTCTCCCATTAAATGACAGTAGATTTCCAGATATTGTGACAATCAAACTCCCCCAGACACTTCCAAGCATCCTGGGCTGGGCAGTACCCTAGTCCCCAGGTTGAGAACCATTGAGTGAAAGGCTGAAAAACCAGATGAAAGGAGACTTACAGATCTACGGGAGATTTATCAGGACCCCTGAAAATGTCCCTGCCTTCTTCATAGCAGGATACTTCTCTAGAACCTTTGTAAAGACTCTCCCTCTTAAGTCTTTTTATTGACTATCTTTCCCCTGGACCTCTCTATCCACCTTGTTTGCTCAGCCCCTCACCAGTTCCTTCCACTCTCTAGTGTGGGTTAACATTTTCTGATTTTCATTGTCTCAAAGATGCTTTTCCCCTACCACTTCCAACCTCAGACCTCAGACCTTCCTGATATCCTGCTGGCTTCCTGTTAGTGCCACCACACAATCGAGTATGTGTGTAAAGTCCAACCTTACGCTCTGTTGACCAGGGGCATCCAAGACCCTCCAGGCTAGGAGAACAGCATCTATAAAAGCTGTTGTCAGAAGGAAGCCTGGAGTGATAGAGAGAGAATAACAATTTGGCAGCAGATTTTGGAGTGTACTGGGAGAGAAGGTGGGAGAGAGAGGCTGGAGGCAAATGGTAATCATCTCACTCAGTCCTCACCTGGAACAGTATGCTGGAAGAGAATGCCCAGCCCTTTCCGATACAGTCCTGAGGTGTGGGCCTTTGAGGATGGGGACACCATAGGAGATCTGAATCCCTGAGGAACCGAGGGGAGGAACTGAGCTCAGAAGACAATGCCTGATGAAAGAGATAGGCTATCTTCTTGTCTTTAATCCTGTGAATCGCCTACTTAGACTCAGAGGCCTATCATGACAGTAAACAAGAGGAGTTACTCTTTGGAAGGGGCTCTTTGAGAACTGGCAAAGAATGGGACATGATAATTGAACTCAAGCCTGTTGGGTCATAGGTTAGGGTGCCCTCCCTCCCCCAGCACACAAAAATCCCTCACCCAACAAGGTTCTCTCTACAGTTCAGACCAATAAATCATACTGACTGCATTTACTGATGAATTCAATCAGGCAATTTGTTTGACTATCTCCCAGTTACCATTTTCTCTTAATTGAAGTACGCACCTATTTCCCTGCTTCCCCTACACACGTTTGAACATTTCTGAAATAGAGATGTGTCTTAAAATAGATGTGCATGTTTATTGTAAAGTTTCTTTCTTTTCTGAAGCAGCTATTAAATCAATGGTGCATCTTATAATCAATGGTATACTCGAATCGAGGAAATAGGGTAATTACCAGAATTGATCTCCCATTTTGATGTAGTATAGACAAGATTATTCACTGGGTATCTGGAAACACCTGTGCTTACTCTTACATGCAAAACTGTTTGTGAACAGCTTCAGCAGGATCTACACACACACACACACACACACACACACATGCACACGTGCACGCATCCCCTATGGTGCTGGCTAGCTATAGGTTTGGATGCCACCGTATCCTTAGGGACCCCAGAGAAATGCACAATATGTGCAAAATCCCACCCTCTCTTGTAAATGTCATGAAGAAATTGCTTTTGGCTTACTCTGCTCCTGACTGTGCTGCTGATTGGTCTCGGTGAGGGGCAAAGACTCTGTTCTTGGCAGGAGACAAGGCCTGGCCAATGAGATTCAGGCAGGCAGATTTGATGGTTGTTGCCAACACAGAAGTATCCCGAAAGCGAAGGTGCTCCCCATCTGGCACACCAGCCCTGGTCCCCTTGGGGGCTCAGCCCCTCTCCAGGAGCCCCCACTGCTTAACCGTCTGCTCTCACTCCCTGACATGGCTTAGTTATCTTCCCTCTTCCTAGAAGAAAAGAGGGATGTGGGTGATCAAGGCTTGTCATGAGGAGAACAAGATGATGGATCATGGTTAAATCCCATCAGCTAGGCCTAGGCAGTGGAGAATGTGAGCAGGTGGTCTGACAAGGCAGCAGGCTGCTACTAGAGATTTCAAGAACTTTCTGTCAGGCTGAGTCAAGAGCTGTGATGATTCCCATGCTAAAAGCGATGGAAAGTAACTGATGTCTCCAAACCTCTAAGTCCCTAAGTCCTAAATGGGCTTCAGAGTAGGTTCCCTGCCCCAGAGATGTCCTCCTTGGAAGAAGTGGTACCCAGCGGACAAGGACCCCCTCTTCTGAATCTGAAGCCTCTGGGATGCTCAAAGAACCTAGGATCAGGCTATGTGGAGATAAAGAAAGCTGCTCCTGGCACCATTCCACAGTGGCCTCTCTTCCCAGGACACTACTTCAACCCAAATTTTGTGGCCATGGAAGTGTCTTAGAGCCTTCTGCCTCTACCTGGCTCCCTGGGAGGGGTGGGTGGCTTTGTACTATGGGGTGGCGTGGGGTGGGATGGGATAAAGAATAAGCTTGGACCATAATCCAGACCTGCTTGTTTGGCTCTGTCCCTCCCACTAGGAGAGGGGAAAACCGATGACGTGGACCAAGTTCTGCAGCGGCTGGCAGAGAAACAGTGGCAGCCCTGCTGAGGGATCGTCCTCACCCTCACTGCACCATTGTCTGCAGAAAACCCCCAAGGAGGTTGATCAGCCCGTGTCTCTGCTTTGTAATTTCACTTAATGCTATTAAGGGGGCAGTTTGGGCCATTTGCTAGAGAGGGCTGGCAAGATTCCAGAATCCTTGGCTAATGAATCTCAAGTATTAATCCCATTAGTCTTCTACTGTCTGCCACTCTAACTAGGTCCCTCCCTCTCCCCCCAGTCTTCCTTTCCCTGGAGGAAGCTCCCTGATGCCCGAGGCTCATGGAATGTTCCTGTTAACAAGAACTGGGTTGGCCTTGCTCACCAGGCTAGTTTCAACAGAAATTGAAAGACCAGCATGGGCAGTCACTCATACAGGATGACTGGGGTCATTTCCTCAGTTTGAAGAGCTCTAAGAGATCACGGAATTCTCCCTTTTTTTTCTCTATAACACACACACAAAAGCACCTCAGTATCTGCATTTCTAACAGACACGTTGAACATTCTTAGGCAGGTGGTCCACGGACCATCCCTTCAGAGACCCTGCATGATAATATCGCTGGTAGATGGTCTCTCCCCTCTGACTGGACAGCTCTGCAAGTCTAATCCTTATCTCATGTGACCACCCTTCTGATATTTGGACCTAGGCCACACAGACCTGTGTTGCATAGGAGAAGAGTACCAGCTATAGAGGGACACAAATGTGAGATTATATTCAGTCCTGCTCTTTACCTCCTGTGTGATTTGTGAGCCTGTGGATAGCTGGGGCCCCCACTGCTGGCACTTACAGATTCTTGGGTAGGAGGTGAAGCTACATGGTAATTTTAGTCTGTGCTCTGCTCTGAATTTTACGATTTTGGACACACATAAATAAGTCTGTTTCCGCACTTATGAAATGGAAAATATAATGTATTGGGGACTTCCACTTCTGGGATGATGGAACAAACATACTTTCCCTTGTTCCTCCTGCTAAATACATCCAAAAATGCTGAACATTGGGGCCCCTGGGTGGCTCAGTGGTTAAAGCCTCTGCCTTCAGCTCACGTCATGATCTCAGGGTCCTGGGATCGAGCCCCGCGTCGGGCTCCCTGCTTGACAGGGAACCTGCTTCCCCCTCTCTCTCTCTGTCTGCCTCTCTGCTTACTTGTGATCTTTGTCTGTCAAATAAATAAATAAAATCTTTTTAAAAAAATGCTAAACATTACATATAACACAAACCTAAGAAAATTCTGATCGGCTAGGGACCTCAGGACATGTACAATGACAAGGTAGTGAGGTCCTTGGGTTTTCTTTTTGCCTCATTCATTCATCCCAGACTCAGAAGAAGCCAGCAGCCTGGAAAAACCAAGAGGCACATTAAAAAACAAAAAACAAACAACAACAACAACAATAACAAAACGCCTTAGCAAAAGCCTAGTTCAGTTGAAGGGCCAGGGAAGGGCAAGTCTAGCAATACAGAAAATTTTAAGACAATAACTATTGCGCTCCAGCTAATCCCCACAGAGAAAACCATGGTCCCATTTCTACTCATACCAGCAAAGATTAAATGGGAAGCTGAAACTTCCACCCTCACAAGACTATAATGAGGTGTCTATATAAAATGAGGTTCAGGAGGTTGTCAGAGAAGGCCAGGTAGGGAGATGGGACTTTCATCCCTAACGGCTGGTAATAAGATACCACCCACCTTAGTGTTAGTGGAGATCCATGGGAAGCCTGGACTGCCACCTCAGCCCAGTCGTAATGACATTCCCTTCCCCTCTACGCTGAAATGGTGTTGGAGACCTAGAGGAAATTCACCACCAGTGAGTGGTAACAAAATCTCACCACTGCACCTGAGGAGACTGATGTAATGTGGGGTCCAAGAGCCAATGGTCAAGAAAGAATTCTTCAGATATTTTTGGTGCAAAAAGGCGGTTTTATTAAAGCACTGGGACAGGACCCATGGGCAGAAAGAGCTGCACTGGCATTGTTGAGGAGCGATTGATTATATACTTCTAAGTGGGTGGAGGTTAGGGACAGCATACGTCTCTAAGGCTTCCAAGACCTTGAGAGGCTGGTAGCCGTTAAGATAAGGTTATTTACTACTGTCTAGTTAAACATTAGTCATGAGACCCTTCAGATGTATATCAGTGGGCCATATGTTTGAAGGATGATTGCTAACATATATCTTGGGAGGGGTAGAGATACAGGAAGTTTCCAAAGGGATTTTTATATATTAAAGAAGACTTGCAGGTTCCTGGAGGTCTGGCTAATGTCAGGCTAAGGTTGCTTTTTGCCTCCAGCAAAGCATTAACAATAAGGCAGATGTGAGTTTCTTGAGGAAGGTTACTGCCCGTCTCAAGTACTTGTCAATGGGCTGCAAGTTGTACAGAAATTAAATTTATCTACATTTCCTTTGTTCTCCACATCAGAGCCCACATGTGAAAGTGGAATTCCCACCCCTGAAAATAGCAATGGGGAATCTTCCACCCTTAGCTGTCAACAGCAGCTGAGTAGGGGACCAGACTTCTACCCTCATCTTGCAATAACAAGGTGGTTTACCCCATGCCCACCCCATTCTCCTGCCAGAGCTTTGAGAAAGCCAGATAAAATAGAAGGTTTAAATAAGGTGTGGAGTCTCAGAACATAATAAAAAAAAGTATCCAGGTTTCAATAAATCATTTGTCACATCAAGAACAGGAAGATCTCAAACTAAATGAAAATAAAAAGACAATCAATAGATGCCAAAACCAAGATGACAAAGATGTTACAATTATCTGACAAAAATTTGAAAGCACCCATGATAAGATGCTTCAACAAGCAATTATGGACACAGTTAAAACTAGTGAGGAGAAGTCTCAGCAAAGAAATAGAAGGTATAAAGGAGAGCTGAGTGGAAATTTTATAACATAATACAGGACTCAAAAAGCTCAGTGGATGAGTTCAACAACAAAATGAAGGAGACAGAAAAAAGAGTCAGTGTACTTGAAGATACAACAATAGAAATTACCAAATTTAAATAACTGAGGGAAATAGATTGAAAACAACTTAACAGAACCTCAAGAATATGTGGGACTATAACAAAGGCTCTAGTATCCATGTCATCAGAGTCCCAGAAGAAGGAAAAAAAAATGTGGGGCTGAAAAAGTACTGGAGGAATTAATGGCTGAAAACTCCCCAAATTTGACAAAAGATATAAACCTACAGATTCAAGAATCAGAGAGAACCACAAACAAGGCTAGCCAAAAATATACATGTATATCCATACCCAAACACATCACAATTAAGCTTCTGAAAACTAAAGACAAAAAAAAATCTAGATACAGTTCAGAGAAAAATGGCACTGCCTATGGGAGAAAAATAATTTGAATGAGAGTGGATTCCTCATCAGAAGCTATATAGGCCAGAGTAAAGTGGCATAATATTTTTCAAGAAGTGAAAGAAAAGAACTGCCAACCTTAGGATCTTATAGACAGTGAAAATATTCGCCAAGAATGAAGGGAAGTTGAGATATTCTCAGATGAAGAAAAACAAGAGAATTTGTCCCTAGTGGGTCTACCCTAAAAGAATGGCTAAAGGACATTTTTGAAACAGGAAGGAAATTATGAAAGAAGGAATCTTGGAATATCAGGAAGGAAAAAGAACAATAGAAAGAGTACAAATATGAGTAAATAAAATAAGCTTTCCTTCTTGAGTTTTCTATTATATTTGACAGTTGGGAAAATTATATCATATTCTGATGTGGTTCTAAATGTTTGTAGAGGAAATATATAAGAAAATTATATTGCAAATAGGGAGGGTAAAGGGACATGAAATATAGTAAGCTTTCTCTACTATACTCTGATAATACGATGACACCAATAGACTGTGATAAGTTATTGTATATCATGCAATGCCTAGAGCAATCACTGAAGATATTATGCAAAGGGATACACTCAAAAACACCATTACTAAATCAAAAGGGCATTCTGAAAAGTGTTTGAGTAGTACACAGAAAGTCAGGAAAAAGAATACAAAGAAATAAAAACAGAGACCACACAGAAAATGGAAATAAACGTCAGGTTTAAACCCTTCCATATCAATAATTACATTTAATGTAAATGGTCTAAATATACCAATTAAAAGACAGAGATTGGCAAAGTGGATTAAAAAACATGACCAGTGGTGTCTGGCTGGCTCAGTTGGTAGAGCATGCAACTCTTGATCTTGGGGTTGTGAGTTCAAGCTCCACATGGTGTTTAGAGATTGCTTAAGGAAATTTTATAAAAAATTACCAAAAAATCCATGATCAACTATATGCTACCTACAAGAAATTCATTGCAAATTTAACAACATAGTCAGGTTGAAGTTAAAAGGATGGGAAAGGATATATCATGGAAACATTAATCATAAGAAAGCAGATATGGCTGTATTAATATCAGATAAAATTGAGGGACTTTACCTAATGACAAGAGTTCAGTCCATCAAGGAGACACAGCAATTCTAAATGTGTACACACCAAACAACAGAGCTGCAGAATATGTAAAGCAAAACTCGATAGAACTAAGGAGCAAAATATAATTATAGTTGAAGATGTTAATATTTCTCTCAACAACTGATAGAACAATAACACAAAAATCAGCCAGGATATGGGGCCTGCAGATTTTTTGGGGAAGAGTATTTTAATTATGAATTCAGCTTCTTTAACACAGAGTTATTCAAATTATCTATTTCATATTAGGTAAGTGATGGTAGTTTGTGTTTTCCAGAAAGTGGTCTGTTTTATCTAAGTTGTCAAATGTATGTGTACAGAGTTGTTTGCAGCATTCTCTTCTTATCCTTTTGATGTCTGCAGCATTTCCAGGGTTATCTTCTGTTTCATTCTTGATATTGATCATTTGTGTCTTCTCTCTTTTCTTGTCAGTCTCGTTAGAAGTTTGTAAGTTTTACTGTTCTTTTCAAAGAACCAGCTCATTTGATTTTCTCTATTGTTTTACAGTTTTCAATTTTAATAATTTCTACTGTTATCTTTATTATTTCATTTGTCCTCCTTGTTTTGGGTTTATTTCACTTCTCTTTTTCTCAGTTTTTGAGATGAGATCTTTGATTAGTGATTTGAGAATTATTTTGTTGGGAGTCCAGAGCCTGTAAGAACTGACACTGGGAGCCCCAACTATCCACAGGATGGGGGGGCGGTGGTTAACTGACTGCATCTCAGTGAGCAGACTTCCAAAGGATGTGGGATCATCTTTTTTAAAAAGGAGGTAACAATTTCCTTTAAAACATGACAGATTGATTATACACACTTACCTGAGCTTCCTTCCAATATCTGACTAAAGTTAGAGCAGAATAGTTTAAAGTCATAAACCCTCAAGTTCAAAGAGGATAAGAGTTAAAAATTAAAAAAGACATGTTTAAAAATTTTTTAGAACTTGAAAAGTTGGTGTGCAAATGATTACTGATTTGGCAGACCAGAAAAACTGAACCTTAGGAAAGCCATTAAGAGGAAGCCAATTAGCACCCCAGAGCCTTGTAAAGGTTTTAGTATTGGAGGCATCTGGAGTTTCTGAAGTGGGAACTGTAGGGTGGGGCTGAAATAGGAGGATTGATTGAAGGTCATTATAAGAAGTATTTAGATTCCCCAGATCCAGTCCTCTAGTCTGTTACTATGTACCTACCTCAATCCCATTCTAGCAAATGATGGAGGTTTATTCTCCTAAGAGACTGAACAAGTGGGGCTCTATACTCAGGAATACCGACAAAGATGAGCCAAGGGTGAGTAAAGGGGAATTTAGTCAAAGCTTATATGCCAAAATATGAGTCTCCTGCCTGCTTAGTCCTCCTCTTCCCCACTTGGCTCCTAGAACATTGGCAGACAATCCTACACCTACTTCCCACCCCCAGGCAAGAGATTAAAGAGTTGTTTGTGGTGGAAAAGAGAAAAAAAGAGAAATTTATATTTGATCTTCTTCTCCTTCCTCACAAAAAGGCAGGATCCCTGTTTAATCACCATTAAAGCACACTAGTTAACAAGCCTAGCTGAGTTTCTAATCAGATTTTAAGTCTCTCACTATTAAATTCAAATGGCTTGTCAAGGATTCACAAACAGGAGGAAAACATCTAGACAAGTCACACTTTTCTCAAAGAAAAAACACAGAGGAAAAAAGATAAGGAAGAACACAATGAAAAAAACAAAAGAACACTTAAAATGTTTTTTAAAACAGAGATGTAGGAGGCTATATTACATTTTATATTATATATAATTTATTAGATTACATTATATATCATTATATAATTGTATAATATATTATATGTTATAATATATTATATTACATTCATGAAGCAAAAGCAGGATTCTACAAAAGAGACCATTCTGAGAATAAGAAAAAGTTCTTGGAATAGATAGATATATAAATATATTAAATACACACACACACACACACACACACACACACATATATGCCAGAAATTTAAAAATTCAAAAAAAGGAGTTGAAAAATTAGGTTGAGGAGATCTATGAGTCAGCATAAAAAGGGTGGGGAGGGAGGGGACAATAGAGAAACATTTAAAAAACTAGAAGATCAATTCATGAATAACAGGAGTTCAGGAAGGAGAGAACATCAAAATGGGAAAGAAATTGGCAAAGAAATAATACCAAAAATTTTTTTTCCAGAACTAAAGGAATATATATTTCCACCTTGAAAGTTTTCATATTGACAATTTCCTTAGTATAATAAAGAAAAAAGACCTATACCAGAATACATCCTTGAGAAACTTCCATAAATCAGAGATAAATAGAATATAAATGCTTTTAGAGAAAAAGCAAACCACAGAAAAAGATGACATAAGAGGAGGAAAGAGACTGAAAGAGGATAGAGGAATGCCTTTGAAATGTTAGAACAGAGGTTGGCTGGTAATGGCCTGTGGGCCAAATCCAGGTTACAGCCTGTTCATCTGTGACCCCTGAACTAAGAATGGCTTTTAAATTTTTAAACAGTGTTAGAAACAAAAACAAAACAAAAGCAAAGAAGAGTATGTGCCAGAGACTATGTGTGGCCCCTAAAATCCAAAATATTTATTATCTGCTCTTTTACATGTTTGCTAGTTAGCCCATGTTCTAAAGAAAAATTCTTTTCAACCAATCTATTGAACAAGCATATGAAGACATAAAGCACAGTTTCCAACTCATTCTATGAAACCAGTATTACCCTGATATCAAAACCAAAGATATCACAAGAAAAGAAAACAGACCAATATCTCCTATAAATATAAATGCAAAAATGCTCAACAAATACTAGAAACCAAATACAGCAATATATACAAAGGATTATATACTGTGAGCAAATAAAATTTATCCCAAGAATGCAAGGTTGGTTTAGCCTACTAAATCAATCAGTGTAATACAACAAATTAAAAGACTAAAAGATGAAAAGCACATGATCATGTCAAATAAAATGACATGAAATAAAATAAAATAAAGAAAAGGCATTGGATAAACTCAACACCTTTTCATGATAAAAACACTCAACAACCTAGGAATAGAAGGGGATTTCCTCAATTTGATAAAAAGCACTTATGAAAAACCAACAGCTGACATCATACTCAATGGTGAAAGATTGAATGCTTTCCCCCCAAGATCAAGAATAAAACAAGGAAGTTTGCTCTCATCACTTTTATTCAATATTATACTGAAAGGTCTAGCCAGATCAATTAGTCAACAGAAGGGACTGAAGTGATGTATATTAGAAAGGAAGAAATGAAAATATGCTGCCAGATGACATCATCTGGAATATAGAAAATTCTAAGGAATCCACTAAAAACTAGTAGAATTAATAAGTGAGTTTATTAAGGTGGCAAGATGCAAGGTCAATATGTTTTTAAAAAACAATTAAATCTCTATACACTAACAACGAACAGTCAAAATATTAAGACATTATGAAAACAATTCCATTCATAATCATAGCAAAAATAAGAAAATGCCTAGGAATGAATATAACTAAAGAAATGCAAGACTTGGACACCAAAAACTACAAAACATTTTTAAAGAAATTAAAGATCTAAATAAATAGAAAGGAATCCCATGTTCATAGATTAGAAGACTTAACATTGTCAAGACGGCACTAGTCCCCAAATTGATCTACAGACCCAATGCAATTACTATCAAAATTCTAGATTCCTCTTGCAGAAATTGACAAGATGATCCTAAACTTCATGTGGAAATGCGAGAGATCCAGAGTAATTAAAACAATATTGAAAAAGAGCAAAGTTGAAGGACTTACACTTCTCACGTAAAAACCTACTACAAAGCCACATTAATCAAGACAATGTAGTACTGACAAAATGTCTGACATATAGATCAATGGAACAGAATTGAGAGTCCAGAAAACAAACCCTCTTATTTATGGTCAATTGATTTTCAACAATGGTGCCAAGACAATTCAATGAGGGAAAAGACAGGCTTTTTTGTTTTTGTTTTTGTTTTTTCAACAAATGATCAGAGAAAACTAAATATCTATATGCAAAAGAAAGTAGACTTTTACCTCACACCACATGCAAAATTAACTCAAAATGGATTATAGAGCTAAATATAAGAGCTAAACTATAAATCTCCTAAAAGAAAAAAAAAGAAGTAAATTTTTCTGATCTTTGAGTACTTAATGGATTCTTAGATACACTAAAAACAAGTGACAAAAGGAAAAATAGATTAGACTTTATCAAATCTTAAAACCTTTGTGTACCAAAGGATACTAGCAAGAAAATGAAAAGGTAATTGAAAGAATGATAAATATTTGCAAATCATATGTATTTAGGATACATTAAAAAAATTCTTAAATATCAAGAATAAAAATCAAATAAGTCAATTTAAAAATTGGCAAATGATAGGCACCTGGGTGACTCAGTCAGTTGGGCAACTGACTCTTGATTTCAGCTCAGGGTCAGGATTGTGAGATTGAGCCTCTCATCTGGCTCCATGCTGGGTGTGGAGCCTGCTTGGGATTCTCTCTTTCCCTCTCCCTCTGCCCCTCCCCACCCCCACTCTCTCTCTAAAAGATAAATAAATAAAATAAAAATTGGCAAATGATTTAAAGACGTTCCTCCAAAAAAGATAAATAAGTGATTGATCAACACATACAAAAATGTTCAGCATCATTAGTCATTAGGAAAAAGTATACTCAACCACAATGTGATACCACTTCACACTCACTAGGATGGCTAAAATAAAAAAATATAGATAATAACAAGTAGTGGTGAAGATGTGGAGAAATTGGAACACTCATCTATTGCTGGAGGTAATGTAAAATGGTACAGTCACTTTGGAAAATGGTTTGGCACTTGTTCAAAATGCTAAGCATGGAGTTATTATATGATCTAACAATTCTACTCCTTGGTATTTACCAAGGAATAAAATATATCCTCACACAAAAATTTGTACATGAATGTTCACAGCAGCATTATTCAAAACAGCCAAAAGTGGAAATAACCTAACTATCCATCAACTGAAGAACAGAGAAAGAAAATGTGGTATATTCATACACCAGAATATCATTCAGTAATTTTTAAAAAATTAGGCACTGATACATGGCAAAACACGAATGAACCTTGAAAAGATTATGCCAAGTTGAAGAAGTTAGTCACAAAAGACCATATATTATATGATTCCACTTACGTGAAATGTCCAAAATTGGCAAATCCATAAGGACAGTTAGTAAATTAGTAGCTACCTAGAATTGGGGCAGGGATTTGGGGAAAGAGAGGTGAGCAGAAATAGTGAATGTCTGCTAATGTGTGCAGGATTTCTTTTCTGGATGTTAAAAATGTTTCAGCATTAAATTGTGATGTTTGTACAATTCTGTGAAAATACTCTATACCATTGAACTGTACACTTAAGTGGGTGAATTTTATGGTTTATGAAATACATCTCAATAAAGCTGTAAAAAACACATAAAGACATTTATAGATATGCAAGGTTTCAAAAAATTAACCTCCCACTTACCTTTTCACAAGAAGCTACCTGCAGAAGTATTCTGCCAAAAAGAGTGAATAAAGTAGGGGTGCCTGGGTGGCTCAGTTGGTTAAGTGACTGCCTGCGGCTCAGGTTATGATCCTGGAGTCCCAGGATCAAGCCCCGCATCGGGCTCCCTGCTGAGCAGGGAGTCTGCTTCTCCCGCTGACCTCTCTCTCTCAAATAAATAAATAAAAAATCTTAAAAAAAAAGAGTGAATAAAGTAAGAAAGAGGAAAACATGAAATACAAAAAAAAACAAGAAACTTAACTCGAGAGGCAAAATGAATTCTCAAATTATGATAAAAGGAAGCTCACTATGACAATTGTGCAGCAAGCTTAGAGAGCTACCAGTTAGATGTGACAGAGAGACAAAGAGCACCAGGAGGGGAATCTTTGAGGGGGGAAGAAAAGAAAAAATAAGAAACAGACTTCCTAATATGTTAGTACATATTAAGACAATTTTTATTATTTTACCAGGAATTTGAAATGAATTTGTGATAGATACATGGAAAAGTAACCAAGCAAACAATGAGGCAACCATTAACTCCAGGTAAAACATAAAATTGTCCAAAAGATAAAATTGTTTTATTGTATCCCCTAGGTCAGAATGAATTGCATTTCCATGACCATAACATAGTAAACACTGAACATTGGTCTCACCTGCAAGGTGACAATCCTATAATGGCAGGATAGAAAAAAAGGATTGAATAAATACATTGGGCGGTAGGAGTGTGGTAAAATTTGATGTAAGAAAATACAGTTCTCATCTTCCATTTGGGACCAAAATCTAAAACTGAAAAACCAAAAAAAGAGAGGTATAATCCTGCTATTTAGAAATAAATGGGGGTAGGGTGGCGGCGGCAGAAGAAACAGAGAAGGGAATTGAAAGCAGTCTGTTCTAGGAAGCAGAAATTGAAAAAAGGTAGGGTAGAGGACCATGATTTTTCAATGTAGACTTAATGATATCATTTAATTTTATAAAACCCATACCCATGCTTTGGTTCATTTAAAAAAAATAGTTTTCAAAATAAGGTAGATAGTGAGTGGTACTGTACCTTCCTCAAAGCAACCAGACTTTCCAGAAGAGTTCCTGAGCTGTAGCACTCCAACCTGGTCTTCCTTTACTCCAGTCCTCATCAGCGTCCCTCCTCAGTAATTGACCACCTGTTCCTACTTGCTTCAGTATGGTTTGCTTTGGCTTTTCCACCTGGTCCTCTTGCAAACGTCCAGGTCCAATCTCTATCTCTGTTGACGCTCCCTTCTGCTTTAGAATCTTGGAAATGAGCATGGGCCAGCTTGACTCTGTCAGCCTCAGCCAATTAGTCTGCTCCAGTCTGCTTCTTTTGGTACCTGGCATAGCTGTTGGTCCCTGTGTTCTCCCTGAGTGTAGAGAAGGCACACCAAGCGCAGTTGGGCAGGAGTGGTTTGGCAAGAAAAGCATAATGTCCTCTCCTGAAATCTGGATGCTGCATCTGCTAAGAAGGCCATGGACCATACAAGTTTATCAGCCACTAGGTCTTTCCTCTCACTCATTCTGAGTCCACTAAACTCAGGGTTCTCTCTCAAGCTGTGATGCTAGGTGTCCCCATTGCGGACTTACATAATTCACTTTTTTTTTAAAGATTTTATTTATTTATGTATTTGACAGACAGAGATCACAAGTAGGCAGAGAGGCAGGCAGAGAGAGAGAGAGAGAGAGAGAGAGAGGAGGAAGCAGGCTCCACACTGAGCAGAGAGCCCGATGCGGGGCTCGATCCCAGGACCCTGGGATCATGACCTGAGCCGAAGGCAGAGGCTTTAACCCACTGAGCCGCCCAGGCGCACTAGAAACCCTTTTTTTTTTTTTTAATAGATTTTTAAAAAAGAATTTATTTATTTATTTGACAGAGATCACAAGTAGGCAGAGAGGCAGGCAGAGAGGGTGGGGGGAAGCAGGCTCCCCGCTGAGCAGAGAGCCCGATGCGGGGCTCGATCCCAGGACCCTGGGACCATGACCTGAGCCAAAGGCAGAGGCTTTAACCCACTGAGCCACCAAGGCGACCCCATAATTCACTTTTTAACCTGCATGCAGCCTATTTGCCTAGATAACACTTTATTTGCCTAGATAACACTTTACCCTGTTTTGTTTCTTTAATCTTGTTGCTTTAACTTGTCCACGGAGCCAGGAACAAAGATAAACACTAAAGTTGACAAACCCTGTAGATTCAAAGCAGAAGGTCTCAGGCACAGGGCTGGCAAGACAGACAGAGTCCTCCTGGACCCTTGCCATCCTATGAAGAGACATGCTTGAGCCACATTGCCTTACATCTTCATAATGAAGATGGGAGAGTAAAATAACAAATAAAAATGAAATAGTTTTATTGTATCTCCTAGTTCAGCAGTGAATTACATTTCCATGACTAGAGTCCCATAAATGCTGAACACTGAAAGAGGAGATTGATCCTGAACTTTGGAATTGGGTGTTAACCTTGTTGGCATGAGAAGTATCCTTTTCCCAATGCAAGTCATGTGAAGACTTTGCATGTCATCATCGGTTCCAACCTGAGTTCCCGGAGCCCTCCTCTAGAGCCCGCATTTTGCTGGGCTGTCATCCAGCCGACAATCTAGTTTGGCTCTCCTCATCTAGTCTTTAGAAGTCTGAATTTGTCAATTTTTGTATTATTCTTTTCCTTTAAGCTTTGTGTCCTTTAGTCTTGATCTATGCCACTGATTAAAATATTGGGAAAGTCAAGGTCAATGAAAAAGCCTGTTGTATAGTTCTGTGATGACAAGAATCAACACTCCTTCTGACTGTTACACCAACAAGGCTTCCTTCTAATATACTCATCCAACATATTTCTCTAGTTTGTTCACAAAGATAGTCATGGGAGACTTTATCCAGTTCCTGCTAAAACCAAGAAACCCCACGTTCATCCAGTCCTATCTGTGTCTAGAACAGGGCAGGAAAGGGCTGGCCTCAGAAGCAGGGATAAACAAGGGGTTTAGGAAGCCACACCAGGCTTATGGAGATAGAACTTTCAATTGCCCCTGGGAGATGCTCCCAAGAAGGGAAGAAAATAGAGCTGTGAGGACAGCCTAGTTCATGAGCCTATTGGTATAAGTGTGTTGTTTATGGGCTTATCAAATCTTTCCCTCTAAGATTAGAGAGCACCCCGCAGACATCCAGAAAGCCTTGGCACCTGCAAATGGAGACAACTTGAAAGTGAAGAGGGGGCAGAGAACTGGGAGGAGGGCTCTTCGCACATTACATCCGCTCCCCTCACGAAGTACCTGGTCTCCTCCAAGTAGGAAGGTCAGCCCCTGAGTTGTGTGATGTGTTAGTAACTCTCTCGGGAATACCAATTATGTTCAAGCCACAGAAGAGGACAGTGCTTAACCCCTATGACTGAACTCCTCATCCCAGAATTTGGGAGCACTTCAAACCAGACCACAAGGTGACCCATGGCTCAACTTCTAGTTCAATGCAGGTTCCGCTCCTGTGTGAGTCCCCCGCGCACATTGCTTTTGGACTTATCATGGTGCATTTGCAGAGATTTGTTTACATGTATCTCGCATCTACTAGAGTGTCAGCAGCTTGATCGATGTCCATACTGAGCTATTCATCTTTGCCTTCCCAGGGCCCAGCATGCACCTGGTGTACTCTACCCATTTGCATAGTGAAGGCTGGCCCTGGGGGGGGGGGTCTTGGATAGGGCTAGGTGGCATCATCCCAACCTCCCCTCCCTTCTTCTCCACTCAACTAGACTCAGTAAGCTCAGTGATTGGCATAGGTGCCCAATAAATATTTGTTGAACAAATGAAAGTAAAATATCTGCCTGCCTCTGAGCAAGATCTAAGGGCCCCCTTTTAGGGGAACTTTGCAGTATTCATCCCTGCCCACAACCAAGCAAAGCCAATGACAGAGCCCTGTGGCATACCACTATGGACTTCCCCCAGGATGACAGCAATCAACGTGGGTCAGAAAGTTCCCATCAATCTAGAGAATGAAGAGCTGCTTTGCCAAGCTCCCCGGGAGTCTCTGGTGTGGAAGGCAACACGTCCTTGTCACACTTGCTAGCAGTTCTGACATTTGACACATACAGATGGAGCACCTACTAGGCACCAGGCCCTGGGGGTAGAGCAGTGAAAACATAGTTAAATATCCTGCCTTCATGAAGCTTGTGTCCTTTCTTAGGGAGGCAGACCATGCAAACAAATATATAATATGCTGGCTGGCTGTGTGGGGGTGGTGGTAAGGGACACAGTGTTGGGGCCAGGGCACCGTGTTGCATGCAGTGATCATCAAGGAAGGTCTCCAAGGGAGGGAACATCTGACCTGAGGCTGATTCAGTCATTCATTCATGTGGAACAGGAGCTGCCCTGCCCCCTGCTCCCCTCTGCTGTGCGCTCCCCTCTGCTGCGCGCTCCCCTCTGCTGCACGCTCCCCTCTGCTGCACGCTCCCCTCTGCTGCGTGCTAGCCACTTCTCCCACAGGCCAGACCCTCCCACCTCAGGGACTTTGCTCTAGTTGTTTCCACGCCCGTGAATCCTCCTCTTCCACTGTTTCAGGTTTTTGCTTCAATGTTGCCTTCCCAGGACAGCCGGCCCTGAGCTCTCCATAGACAACTGCAGCTCTCTCTCCTCCCGGTTCCCTTTGCTCTGCTCTGTTTTCCCTGCAACACTTAGCCCCTCTAGCAGACATCATTTACTTGTTTATTTCGTTGGTTGCTTATTGCCCTTCTGCCCTCCCTCAAGCAGGTGCACTGATGCAGGACCTCCTGTGGCTTCGGTTTACTAACGTTTCCCAAGCCCCTGGAACCCCGGCTGGCACAAGGCAAGGGCACAGTACTTCAAACACCCACCCACGCCCATTCAATGCTGGAATGCCTGCCTACCCTGTGCCAGGTGCTGCACATTCTGGGCAACAGGACCCTTCATAATGGGGTGCAGTGCGGGAAATACGCACCCATGTCCTGGGGGCTGTGTGTTTAAGGCTGCGGGGGGTGAAGTGCTTGCCTTCTCTCTAGGCTCCACTTTCCTGCCACCTCGATGCCCCTTCCCGCCCTCTTTTTCTCCAGGGCATGTGGCATGGGACCTTTCTCAGATCAGGAACTGGAAATGAGACTGGGAGAGGATGGGTATGGCTGGAGACCTGGGGCAGAGTCAGAGGATGGCTGGGAGCCCAGGGTGAGGGGCTGGCAGAGGGATAGGGCCTGCCAGGGAGTTGAGCCAGAAAGGCACGGAACCCCCTGCAGAGGCCCGGCAAGGGGAAGCCCTGTCTTTATGGACTCTCTCCGGGATTCTGTAATGAGCCTTGCAACCTATCCCATTGTCAACTCGACAAGGTTCCTGGTGCTCTCAGCGGCACATCTGGGAGAATTAACTGCCTGAATGCTTAATGACAGACATGGGTTGCAGAGAGCGTGTGTGCGTGTGCGCGCGTGTGTGTGATGGTGGGAAGCAGCAATGCCTTCTTCTCTCCTCAGCATCGCAATGGTATTGCAGATTTCTGCTTTCCCAGCCTCTGCCTCCCAACCCCTCGCCACCCCTCTCTGCACCACCACCACCATTCCTGAGTCTCTGCCCCAGGCCCTGACCTCTCAGTTCTCCCAGGCAGAGCTTTTCAGAAGTCCTTTCCTTGAGCTTAGCATAAACACCTGCCATGCCTGGTGGCTCGCTTGCTGGGGCCACTCCAGGCCAATGCGGTCACTTTCTCCAAGGGTCCCAGTCACTCCACTGCCCAACAAGTGTTCTCTGGGGCTGGTCCGAGTTCAGCTCAGAGCAGTGCATTTCTTCTTTGCTTCCTCCACTTCTGAGCTATGATATTATCCATTGAGCAAATCAATAATTCATCAGATTATCTACATTTAGTCTAAATTAGATCTCCTTCCCTCAGGCTGGACTTTGAAGTCTTGCTTTACCTGACTCCACTATGCAGCCTGCTGTCCGGTAGAGTGCAGCCTGCTCGGTCCCGGGCTGTATTCCTTCTCCCCACCATAATCCCCACGCTGCTGCCCCCTGCCCCCGACGTCTTAGTCCAGTCTCATCCCCTGTCCAGAAGCCCACCCGTCTCTCTCTCTCTCTCTCTCTCTTTTAAAGATTTTATTTACTTATTTGACAGAGAGAGAGATTGCAAGCAGGCAGAGAGGCAGGCACAGAGAGAGGGGGAAGCAGGCTCCCTGCTGAGCAGAGAGCCCGATGCGGGGCTCGATCCCAGGACCCTGGGATTATGACCTGAGCTGAAGGAAGAGAATTAACCCACTGAGCCACCCAGGTGCCCTCCCCCCACCCTTCTCTCTTACCTGTAACCCAGACTGCTCCTCATGGTCCGGTCTTAACTCCAATCTTAGTCATGAGCTTCCCCAGGCTTCTGAAGCAGACAGAAATATTTTGCAATCAGAAGCACACACCTTTGCATGTCATTGCCCTCTGTTTCATGTTTGCAAATTCTTGTCTTTCCCCATAGTTGTTAAGCAACGCAAGGGAGGGACACCACAACAGACCCCCTTATATCTATCCCCTCCCAACGCCAAGCAAGCACATTCAATGAGTACCTGTTGAATTGTATAAGCCCGTTTCCACCCTTCTTCCCAGCTCTTTCTCTCAACCTATCTTCAGCCCTTCAGCCCTCAACCCCGCTTTTCCCTCCAGTCCTAAGGGATTAGACAACCCAGGGTATAGGATCAGACTTTGGCTTTGGAAGATCATGCAAGGCCCCTGAGGAGCTGAGAAATGGGGCCCGAGCAGAGGCAGGCCAGCGGCTACTGCAGCGGACCCAAGGAGGGATGGTGGGAGCTGCCAGGGGTGGAGAGAAGGGGATGGATCATAGAGATAGTCAGCAGGTCATAGGACGATCTGTGTGTCTCACACCACACAGTTTCCAAAGCATTTCGCATCTACTACATCCTTCATTTGTCTCCCTCGACAACCATGACCGATACTGAGTGGATGGGATTATCATCTCAGCGTAGAGGATGGAGAGGAGGCTGCGAAGAGTGGGGTCCATCACCCAAGTGTGCCCAGCAGGCTAGACCAGGCTTGGGACTCCCGTCCAGTCTCCAGTGTCTGGTGCCGGGACTCACACCAGAGCTGCCACGGGGGCGGGGTGGGGGTGGGGTGGGGATGTTAAACTAAGGAATCCTGACTGGGCTACCTGCCTGAGGCTATTTACACAGCTTCAATTGATTTGTTGTAACCTGTAATTATTTTTGCTGAATTTTTTTCACGCTCCATTTGTTTCCTTACTCTCCAGCAGACACACTTCAGGAAAAGGCAGGCTGGGAGGTAAATGGGAGCAGGAGATCCTGCCTGCGGCTCTGGGATACAGGGTAAGGCATTCTTGGTGCCGGTTTTCTGGAGTGTTCCACGCCCCACCCCCATGGCTCTTTCCTCAGGTTCTCGCCCTCCCCACACATGGGAGGTGGAAACTCTTGAGCCACGTCTCTCCCCTCAGTGGCTCTCAGGTCTATCTCTAACCAAAAACCTGCCAGAAGGAGAAAAAACCTCCCCAAAGCCCCTCACCCGCTCCCTGCCATGTGGCCAGCTCCCCCTGGGCACATCTAGCAAGACATTGACTTTTGGGGGGCGGGGGGAGGAGGTAACATTGCAAGGGTGGATTGTTAATTTTTTAAATTAAATATGACCGAGATGTCACCTTCCTACCTGGCGGGACACCCCACTATGCTTGGAGTAAACCCTTCCCCTATTTGAGGCGGTTTGTGTGTTTGGGATAGTTAGTCGATTCTCCAAGCTTCCAAAAGCTTGGGGAAAGCCTTCTGCCCTTTGTTAAACCCTGTAGGCTCCCTTCAGGGAGGTAGAGGCGGCTCACAGAGCCCAGTCCTTCCATACTGATTTGGCCATAGGCCCCGAGACCCCTAAGATGTCCACTCTTGTCTTGGGTAGCTGTATGGGTGTGGAGGGCTAGCCCCCATCATAAGGAGAACCTGCCCCTTCCCTCAGTCCTTATTCTCCCCTGGGCTCAAACCACCCCCAGTTCCCTCCTGCCCAAGCAGCAGCCTTCCTGTGGACCCAACTCTTTCTCAGCAAAGTTTTTGCAAATGTTGATTTTTTTCTGTTTTGTTCTTTAAAATTAGCGTGCAAACATAAAGAAACTATTGACGACTTTTAGGAGAGAGAAGAGCTTAAACCTCAGTGCTCAGGGCCTGGATGGCCTTCCCAGAGTAGAGCTGGGGTGAAGTCAGAAATGGTTCCCTGCTTCTGTGACATTCCTGTAGTCAGGACAATAGACAGTTCATTTCTCCGTCTGGTTATCCTACCACACCGTCATTCGTAATAGGTAATTACATACGTCCTAGGTAATTCACCCGTGCAATTTGAGATCCTCACCACGATTATCTCAAGACATTTACTGTTTACCACATTTGATATGTGAGGAAGCTCAAAGAAATTAAAAACAAAAATTTGTTGGGGCACCTGGGTGACTCAGCCAGGTAATGCCCGACTCTTGATTTCAGCTCAGGTCATGATCTTAGGGTCATGAGATCAAGCCCCGTGAGGGGCTGCTTGAGATTTTCTCTCTCCCTCTGCCCCTCCCTTCATGCATGCTCTCTTGCTCTCTCTCTCTCTCTCTCCAACAAAATGAATAAAAATAAAATCTTTTAAAAAATTTCGTCTAACAACACACAGCTATGAAGTGATGGAATGGGGACTTAAACCCAGGCCTGACCAGAGGCTGTGTCCACTGTGCCAGTCACCACGGGTGGAACTGAATTCTCTCCACCAAAGGAATTTTCATTATCAAAGCTGTGGAAAGGCCAAAGAAAGAAATGCCCACATAAATTCTTTAGGGGTCAGGGTCATGGGAAGCTATTCTCTGGAGGCACCTTCCCAGGATCCTGGGATCGAGTCCCACATCAGGCTCCTTGCTCGGCAGGGAGCCTGCTTCTCCCTCTGCCTCTGCCTGCCACTCTGTCTGCCTGTGCTCGCTCGCTCTCTCTCCCTCTCTCTCTGACAAATAAATAAATAATCTTTTAAATAAGTAAATAAATAAATAAATAAGAAGCATGAACCATTCAGGGCTCTGGTGAATGACAAGGGCTTACAGGTTAATTGCACTGCTGTCCACAATTTACGCTGAAATGTGTGGAAAACTTGAGAATGGACTGATGGATGGATAGATGGACAGATAGGCAATAAAGCAAATATAGCCAAATGTTAGTTATGGAAATCTGGCTGGCAGGCATAGGGGTGTTCACCCTGGACTTCTTTGAACTCTTCTGGATGCTTAAATTTTTCATAATAATGGAGGGAAAATAAATCACACAGGTGAGTCACACCCACTTCCCACTGAGGGAGCTCAGACATTAGTCACTGCATTCTCCCCAAGGAAGAGTCCTGGACTAGACCCTTGGGAATACAGCATAATAAACAGAGAGGCAGTCCCTGCTATGTGAAAATTTAGGATACCTGGGAAAAAATAGGACAGAGTCATAAACTCAAGTCATAAAGACAGTGGGCTCTTTATTTTCTGCCCTAACGGAAGGGGAGCAGGATTACAAATGGTTTGTAACTACACCTTGTCAAAACGCCTCTCCTGTTTGCCTTGGCCTCACAGCAAGGCCCTCTACAGTCAAAGAGCAAAAAACGGCAGGAGGGGAAGGGGACCCACCAGCCCCTGGGGAGTTCGGAGGATCCCACAATGGAGAGTTTACCTTTGAGCCCCTTGAGGTGTCTCCAAGAGCCAAAGGGGCTCCTTTTAGTGACAGGTTGATTTAGTGGAAGGTTTAGCGAACTAGGAGCCAACCCAGTCCCAATTCCATCCATTTAAATCAACCTGAACAACTTATTGTTCTTCTTTCTTGTTTCTTCTTTCCTAAACTATTGAGGCACCTGTGTGACTCAGTTGGCGAAGTGTTGGACTCTTGATTTTGGCTCATGTCATGATCTCAGGGATGCGGATTGAGCCCTGGGTCAGGCTCCACTCTGGACGTGGGCCTACTTAAGACGCTCTCATCGGGAAGGAGACAAAGCATAAGAGACTCTTCATCTCACAAAACAAACTGAGGGTTGCTGGGGAGGTGGAGGGGAAGGATAGGGTGGCTGGTGATGGACATCGGGGAGGGTGTGTGCTATGGTGAGTGCTGTGAAATGTGTGGGACTGATGATTCACAGACCTGTACCCCTGGGGCAAATAGTACATTATATGTTAATAAAAATATTAAAAAAAAAAAAAGACACACACTCTCTCTCTCTCTCTCCCTCTGCCTCCCCCACCCACTGCCAATCACACGCACGAGCATATGTGCTCTCTCTCTCTCTTAAAAAAAAAAAATCCCTAAACCATCGCCTGCAGTCAGAATCTGTCTGCAGCTTGTTTTTATATGTTATGCAAGTTGAGAATGATTTTTACATTTTGAAATGGTTAAAAAAAATCACAGGAAGAATAATATTTTGTGACACGTGAAAAGGATATGAAATTCAAATTTCTTTGTCCCTGAGTCAAGTTTATGGGAACAGAGCTGCTCTCGGTCTCCGACGCCTTGTCTACGGCTGCTCTCAGCCTGCAGCCACAGAGTTGGGTAGCTGCCGGAGAGCCCCCACGGCCTGCGAAGCCCTAACTCTTTTCCTCTCTAGCTCTTGACGCCGAAAGTGTGCTGACCTGGTGTGAAATGGCCCATCCGCTAACTTCACCAGCCTCACGTCATGGAGCCGCTCTAAGAACTAATATGAGAATCTAGGCTTAGTAAAGTGTAAGGCTCCATAAGATGCAAGGTGTTACCACCGCCCCAATCTTATTTCTCTCCATACTATCCCTGCAATGGAGGGAGAATCGGGGTGGGATGTCTTCTATGATAGATGGCAAAACTGAGGTTTTAAAAAGGGAGACAAGAAGCGCCTGGGTGGCTCAGTCCGGGAAGCATCAGACTCTTGATCTCGCGTCAGGTCTTGATCTCAGGGTTGTGAGTTTGAGTCCTGCATTGGGCTCCACGCCCAGTGTGGTGCCTACTTAAAAAAATTAAAATTAAAATAATAATAATAAATAAATAAAAAGGAAGACAAAACAGGCCTGCAGAAATCAATGCCCCTACTTTAACCACAAGTCTCCCACAGCAGGAGCCTCAACTATGTACCTTGGCAAATTTTGGCATGTACGGTCCTGTGTGAGAAGGACTGAATGGGGAGGACTGTGCATTTTTCAGGAATTCCATGAGACAGTTGCTAAAATACAGCCATTATTATTTTTTAAATTTTATGTTTAAATCCAATTTAGTTAACATACCGTGTATTATTAGTTTCGGGAGTAGAATTTAGTGATTCATCAGTTACATAGAACGCTCAGTGCTCATTGCATCACGTGCCCTCCTTCGTGCCCATCCCCCACTAACCCCATCCCCCCACCTACCTCCCCTCCAGCAACCCTCAGTTTGTTCCCACAGTTAGGAGTCTCTTACGGTTTGTCTCCCTTCTCTGTTTTTATCTAAACACAGCTCTTATTAAAAAGGAAGTTACATGCAGTTACAATTCAAGAAATGATAAAAGCGGGACGCCTGGGTGGCTCAGTTGGTTAAGCGGCTGCGTTCGGCTCGGGTCATGATCCCAGCGTCCTGGGATCGAGTCCCACATCGGGCTCCTTGCTCGGCAGGGAGCCTGCTTCTCCCTCTGCCTCTGCCTGCCACTCTGTCTGCCTCTGCTTGCTCTCTCTCTCTCTCTCTGACAAATAAATAAAATTTGAAAAAAAAAAAAAAGAAATGATAAAAGCAAAGGTGATAAATTCTCAAACTTCATCACTTCCTGATTATTTTACTATGTTTTATTATTACCTCTGCTCTGGCAGTTTTTTACGTCTGTTGTATCTGTGTGTTGGAAATACAATGGAACTGCGCCGCTGTGGCTCTCCTCCTGGCTTCGAGTTCAGCCACATCACGTTTCGTATCTTGAATTCGGCCATCGTGGGAGTTTATACCTTGGCAACTGGCAAGCCCTATGCATCAGGCGTTCCCCTCACCTCAAGGCTGGGGCTTGAACATTTGCCTGCACAGTGCGGGGACCCGAGCTTCCAGTCACAGGAGACTCACACGAGAAGGGATTGAGCAAGTGAAGGAAGAATGACAAGACAGAGGGCAGACATCATGGGTACAGAAGAAAAGGAGTGTCATGGCTGCATTTTTCTTGTTCCAAGAAGACTTTGAGCCAGGAGTATTTGGGGACGAAGGCTCCAGTACTCTTCCTAAGGAACCCTAGAGCCTTGGTGTTTGCAAACATTACTGTGATCCATATTCTTTTTGTTGTTGTTGTTACATCCCAGAACGGGGAGACCCAGAAGAACCTGGCTGTGTGGGGGACACTGATGCTGAGAGAGGTGAACCCCTTGCCAGGAGTCAACCAGCGCCTCAGAACCCTGACGCCTTCTCTCAGACTAGCTCTTTGCAGGGCAGTGACGCCTCTTGACTGCAAGCCTGCTGTCTTCCCATCAGTGAGGACCTGGCTCCCTCCCCTTCTGTCGGCAGGCATCTGGAGGCTTCCCTCAGTCCCAGAGAGCCTGACCACCTCCACCCTCCCAAACCCTCTTCTTTTCCTCATGGCCCCTCAGTCATCTCCCGGGGCTATTATTTTGTCCTGAACACAGACTCATTAAGAACATGGAGATGTTCAGCCCATGAGTGTTTGGCACATGGGTGGGGTGACTGACTGTGGCTCTGAGAAGCTCCTGATGGCTGTCTTGTCAGGCCAGCTGTCAAAGGGTGTCTGCTTTCCAACAAAAGGACTACAAAAGGACTTTGCATCTCCACTTCTTTCTTCTTCTTTTCCCATTTATTTGCTTATTTATTTTCTATATTATAACCTTTTCATTGAGGTGTAACTGACACATAACATCATATTAGTATCGGGGGTACAAGGCCATAATGATCCAATATTTGTATGCATTGCAAAGGGATCACCACAAGGCTACTCACCTGTCATCCTACATAGGTAAAAATTTTTTCCATCTTGACTTCTTATATTACTTCAGGATATATATATATATATATATATATATATATATTCCTTATTCCTTCAGGAGCAGCCCAGAAGAGAAGGTGCAGAAAGGGGCGGGGTGGTGTTCCTGAAGTCGCCTGGTTGGTAAGTCCATGAAATGATGTTAGTCATCGCTTCCAGTGTGTAGCATATGACACAGTGGCCTCTTGGAAAGTCACGCTTGGAAGGAACTCAAGAGATCATCTCATCAGGGACATCAGGTCACAGATGAGAAAACAAGAGCAAAAGTACATTGCTAGCAAGTGGTGGTGCTAGATTCAAACCCAGACCTCTCGGAACTTGGTTCTTTTCTAAAAACGGAGCTAGAACTTGGTCTCTTGACTCCAGGCACAATTCAAAATCTACAGGAACGATTACTTTTTTTTTTTTTTTAAGTAATCTCTAGGGGTGCCTGAGTGGCTCAGTCAGTTAAGCATCTGCCTTCTTCTCAGATCATGATCCCAGGGTCCTGGAATTGAGTTCTGAGTTGGACTCCCTGCTCAGTGGGGAGCCTGATTCCCCGTCTCCCTCTGCCTGCCGCTCCCCCTGCTTATGTGCTCTCTCTCTCTCTGTCAAATAAGTAAATATATTAAGTCTTTTTTAAAAAAGTAATCTTTATTTTCACTGAAGTATGCTGGGAACTATGAAATGAATTCAATAAGTGCTGGTCCTGCAGTGTGTAGTCTGGCTTACACTTCAAGACTGAGAGATGAGGAGGGCTGCCTGGGTGGCTCAGTCGGTTAAGTGTCTGACTCTTGGTTTCGGCTCAGGTCATGATCTCAGGGTTGTGAGATCGAGCCCTGCATCAGGCTCCATGCTGAGAAGGGAGTCTGCTTGGGTTTCTCTCTCTCCCTCTCCCCTTCACCTCACTCATACTCTCTCTGTCTCAAACAAATTAATAAATCTTAAAAAAGAAAAAAAGAAGTCTGAGAGATGGACATAGGCAGAAAGGGGGTTCAGGCTCAGGTGATGGCATATGAAGAGAATTTGCCTTCTCTGACTGGTAGCTGAGTATCAGCTCGCTGTAGGGAGGCATGGGCTTGAGAAACAGACCTGAGTTGAAATCCTGTCTGCAGTGCTCATGAGCTCTGGGATCTTGGGCGAACGAGTCAGCCTCTCTAAACCTCAGATTCCCTGACTGCAATAGCATTTAACAAGGATGTTGTGGGGATTAAATGAGACGTTTGTAAAGGACTTAGTATAGTACCCGAAGCCTACCAGATGTTCAAATAATGGCGACTAGTATTACGACCTAGAGCATTACAGAGAGCGCAAGGCGTCCCTAGTGGGTAGAGCCCGAAAACACAGGAACTGGGGAGGAAAATACTTTGCTCTCTGGTGCCGGTCGTAGGAACCGCAAAAATTCCTCATCTTTGCCTTTCTCCTCGTAACACACAGCCTGAGAGACAGAGCAGGGTTGGTCCTGTTTCCCGGGCTCACAGACAACCGTATTTTTTTCAGTTAAGATTTGTAGTTCCAGACACGTTCTAGATTAGGGGCTGTCGTGATGCACAAGCAAAGACTCGTGGAAAATCCAATCGCCCCAGACTCTGACTCCGGTTTCTCTAAGCTGGTGTGTCTCTTCCAGACCTCACTCCTGGGTTCTAGGAAAGGCCCGGAATACCGGAAATGTCCCTGATTTTGTGGAGGGGAAAGGAGGGATGAAGAGGCTGCCACGTGCTGACTCACCCTGTGGCTCTCCACAGCACTGGCGAGGAGTGGGGGTCCCCTACGGGGGCCTCTTCCCTTGATGGCCCTTCCAGAGTTGGCACGCACCCGTCGCGGGCTCAGGGAGGCTCATCCCCTCAGGACAATTGCCGCTGGGCTGCTGCTCTGGGCTCTGTGCCAGCAGACTCTGGCATTCAACCCAGCCGAAGCCGAGCGCAGAGAACTACAGACAGGATAGGTGCTGCATGTCAATGGCAGTGGGATGAGTGGGTGGAAAATGCTTCCTGCTCTCCCAGTCCGCCTGTGCCCTGCCTGGCCTGGCGAGAGCTTGCGGCAGAGAGAGTGAGAGTACTTAGGTGTGCACACGTGGCGCGTGAGCAGGCAGGCATCGGAGTGACCAGGTCTGGACAGGAGCCCTCCTGCACGGGGAAAATGGAAGAGGCACGTATGTTTGTGTGCATGGGAATGTGTTTGTGGCATCGGCGTTTGAGTGCGCGCTGTGTGTTGTGAGAATGGTGGGTGGGTGTGAATGTGTGTGTGAGCTGTACACATCCAAGACGTAAATAGATGGCAGAGAGGCTGATGCCATAAGCCACAGACAGAAACTTTGCAGATGAATGCTTGCAGCAGGAATCTGGGTGTGTGGTCTGTGCTTGCCATTGGCATGGAGGTCTGGTCTGGTCAACGTTCCGTGTGCCTCAAAGTGTGTCCGAGGACACGGCTAAGTGTTGTACGTATCTATACATGAGGTTCTATGCGTGAGTGCTAGCGTGGTATGTGTGCATTTGCATACGTCTGGTTGTGCCTCTGGCCAGGATTGGGGACAGTCACAGGATTCCTATCTTCCTATAGGCCTAGGATTCACTCTCCCATGGTCTGTTACCATCTAGCCAGCCTGAGTGAAACCCTAAAGGTCTAAGTATATCGAATAAGGCTTTGACCCCCAACTGCATCTGCTCGCTGCTCACACCCAAGTCACCCAGGGACACCTCCCTGATGGGTCCCACTACCCAGAGGAGCCTCTGACCCGCGGGCTGGGCAATGCAGAAGTCAGTCTTTCTTAGCCTCCTCTCATCTGTCCCTCAGTGAGCAGGGCCTGTGGCTGAAACTGAACAGCTTTGTGGATTGTCGTCGCCAATGTCCCAGTTTCCCACCCAGGCCCTAGAGGGGCTGGTTGGAAGGCCCAGATAATGTCCTCACTACCTTGTCATCTCTTGAAAGTTGCTTGCTCTAACAGGCCCCCTCTGCTCTGGGGCTGACATTCCTTCTTTGCTCATTTCTCTCCACTTTTGTCTAATGAGGTACAGGAGTCTGCTGAAACTGACAATAGAATTATCTGGGATGCTAGATTCTGTCAATCTCCATTAGGAGTCCAGGGAGGGAGCAGTCAAAGCCCAGGGACGCCTTGGTGCTGTTATTGCAATGGGGCTCCTGCGAGGCCAGAAAAAAACAAACTTTCCCCCAGACGCTCACCCTGGGCCAGTGAGTCAACCTGGCTTCTGGCCCAGGCTGCAGCCTCTACCTCACCCGTGCACGCCAGGCTGGGGAGCCGGAACGATGGAGAGAACTGCATATCCCTGCTGGGGGTGCTTGCAGGTCAGCAAGGATCTCACCCTTTCCCAGAAGGGCTGCCTGAGCTTGGCTCAACAACCCTTCTGCACCATAATGACTTGTGCAAAGTCCAGAGCCTTTCTGTAATTTCCTGGGTGATGTTCTATAACTTCCAGTTGTATGAGCTGGCCCTGCAAATGAATGGAACCCCTGATTTATAGCCAGTCAGTCAAACGCATAGGTGACAGTCCGGGCTTGTGATAGGCACCTGCAGGGAGAGGGTAGGACGGTCTTGTGGGACGAGTGAGCCCTTAATCTGTGGGATCTGAGGCTATCTCCAGGTGGACAGTGTTATTATTGAGTTAATTACTTGGTGGTATTGAAAAAAAAAACATAGAAATTGGTGTCAGAATTGGACAGTTTCAACCCATTGGGAAACTCAGTTTTTTCCTCAATTGACTAAAAAAGACTACTCAAAGATTAGTCTTTTCAACAATGGAGCTAGAACAACGGAACAAACATACCCGAAAAAATGAATTGCAACCTATACTTCACACCTCATAAAAAAGTTAACTCAAAATTTGTTTAAAATGGATCATATGAGTCATTTTACATATGGATGGTACATAAAACATCAAACTGTAAAACTTCTAAAAGAAAGCATGGGAAAAAATCTTCATGACCTTGATTAAGTAAAGAGTTTTTCAACATAATGCCAAAAGCATGATTCCTTAAAGAAAAATTGATAAATCAGATCTTCTCAAAATTCAAAACTTTTGTTCTGCAAATAACACCATTAAGAGAATAGAAATACAAGCCACAGGGGCACCTGGGTGGCTCAGTGGGTTAAGCCTCTGCCTTCAGCTAAGGTCATGGTCCCGGGGTCCTGGGATCAAGGCCCAAACTGGGCTCTCCGCTCGGTGGGGAGCCTGTTTCTCCCTCTAACTCTGCCTGCCTCTCTGCCTACTTGTGATCTCTCTCTGTCAAATAAATAAATAAAATCTTATTTAAAAAAAAAGGAAATACAAGCCACAGATGGGGAGAGAATATTTGAATGTCACATTTTTTTTATTAACAAACAATGTACTATTTGCCCCAGGAATACAGGTCTGTGAATCATCAGGCTTACACATTTCATAACCCTCACCACAGTACATACCCTCACCAATGTTCATCCCCCAGCCACCCTATCCCTCCTGCCCACCCCTCAGCAACCCTCAGTTTGTTTTGTGAGATTAAGAGTCGCTTATGATTGGTCTCCCTCCTGATCCCATCTTGTTTCATTCCTTCCCTTCCTACCCCCCACAACCCCCCACCCTGCCTCCCAAAGTCCTCATACCAGAGAGACCCTATGACAGTTGTCCCTCTCTGATCCATGTCACATTTTTGGCAAAGGACTCATATCTGCACTACATGAAAAACCCTCAAAATATAATAAGAAGAAAGTAAACCCCTAGTAAGAAAACGGATAAAAAATTAGAATAGGCAGTTCTCCAGAGAAGACACAGAGATGGCAAAGAGCACATGGAGAAAGGTTCAACACCACTAGTCATTAGGGAAATGTTACCTTAAAACCACAATGAGCTACCACTTGGAACCTAGTAGAATGGCTAAAAAATTTTTTAAAACTTTGACAAAACCAAGTGCTGGGAAGCTCCTAGAACAACAGAAGCTCTCCCACCCTGCCAGTGAGACGACGGATGGAACGGCCTCTTTGGAAAACAGTGGGGCAGCTCCAGATAGAGTTAAACATGCATCTACTCTACAGCCCTTTAGTCCCACTTTTCTCTGCTTAAGAGAAGCAGAAACTCACGTTCACACAACAACCTGTTCATGAGTGTTTACAGCAGCTTAGACCACCAAGAGCTGGAGCAACCCACGTGTTCTTTAACCAGCAAGTAGGTAAACCCAGCGTGGTCCTTCCACAGAGTGGAGTACGCCTCAGCAGGGAACAGGAACAAAGTACGGATTGACACACAGCGTGGATGGGTCTTAAATGGATCTTGCAAAGTGAAGGAAGTCCGATCTAGATGGCTCTTATTGTGCGATTCCACTTGTAAGACTTTCTGGAAAAGGCACAACTATAGGGACAACAAGACTAGAGATGGGGAAAGGGGCCCACTGCAAAGGAGCAGGACACGGGGATTTTTGGAGGCATGGAATTGTTCTGTATCATGTCTGTGGTGATGGATACATGACTCTGCATTTGTC
The DNA here is from genome assembly GCA_004024625.1 of Mellivora capensis. Classification (NCBI taxonomy): domain Eukaryota; kingdom Metazoa; phylum Chordata; class Mammalia; order Carnivora; family Mustelidae; genus Mellivora; species Mellivora capensis. The sequence goes on from PISX010001760.1 coordinate 102,118, forward strand.
AAGACTTGTTACCTTGCATACCACCAAGAGTGAATGTCACTGTATGCAAACTTTTAAAAAATAACTGGAACATTGGGGAGAACCCATCATGGAATAGAAACTAAGAGATCAACCAAACTAACGTTATGCACAATTCATATTACCCATACTGAAGGGGATGGGAAAGAAAAGAACCAAGAAACTTTGGAAAACAGTTTTGACCAAACACTCTAAGACCGAAGACAAAAACAACTGTCCTCAGGTTCTGTACTCTAGTTAATAAATTGGCTTCTCACAGGGGTATGGGCTAGCTGTTCTGAAACTATGTCGTGTGTGTGCATACTAGGGCTTAGCAAACAACTAAATATAATCGATTCTCCTTATTCACCGTAGTTATGGTCTATTAATGTCTGCAAACACTGAATTAGCAAATACCGAAGCACGGCTCCTAGGGGAACTACAGGGTGAGGTTCCTGTGAGCCCCTGTCACAATGCTTTCATCAATCAATCAATTAGTCCAGAACCTTGTTTTAGGTGTGTTTCTGCGTAAAGATGCCTAATTTAATACATATTGTTGGCTCATTAGCATTGAACTCACAGCCAACAGCCCTAGAACTCACGCCTGAACGAGGCTTATCTAAACACATATTTCCTCCATAAGACACATCCCAGCCTTCTTGAGGTTGGAAACACCAGGCACTACTTTAGCACAACGCTTAGGGGCCATTTTAAACAGTGAAATCACCACCAAAAAGCACAAAGGTGTGGAAAATGTGGCACTAAATGGACCATGAAATGAGCACTTATTTACAGTCCGAGAGCAGAGAGAAGAAGGCAGAGGTCTCCTCCTTTGACCTCATCCAGGACCACATGCCTTGGGCAACTGAAACTCCTCACCGTTCTGCACGTTTCTGTGAATGACCAGCCAAGTGCCCTGAGTGTTGATTTTAGTATTATAAGCAAATTTTAATGAATAGACACATTTGCATATACAGAATCCACAGATAACAAGGATCAACTCTATTGTAGATAACAGGGGACAGATAAACAAGGTGGCAACCCAAGTGTTCCCTGAGGTCAATTCTATTTCCTGAGTGCCCTAGACTTTCTGGAGCGGGCTGGAAGGGCCCTTGGAGCCCAAGCATTGACCCCTCCTTTTACAGGGGAGCAAAGTGAGGCCTGGGGATGGTAAGGAAATCATCTGGGTCACCATTAGCTCTAGCCTGCCTCCATTTCCCGCAGTGACTCTGCTCACATCTCCCGGACCTGAGCCCTTAAGGATTTTTCAGGAGGGTGTGGAGGGGATAGGCTGCTTGAAACCTAGGCCTCAGTTTACCCAGTTTACCTCTCCTACTCCACCAATCTGCCCGCAAGACCCTCTAACCACTCTGCCTCGGGGTTCATTCTCAGACCTTTCCTCCCCATGGGCAAGCACCCCTGAGGCATCTTCTGACATGATTCTCATGACTCTTCAGGGCTATCTATCTGCTAATCTGTAGTTCCCGTCAGGAGCTCTTCTGAACTCCAGCCTCCAGTTTCCAGCTTTCTTCTCGACATCTCTACCTGGAGACCTAACAGGCTTCACAAACCTAACATCTCCAAAATGGAACTTTTATCTTTAGCCTGACTTTTATCTGTATTCTTTCCCATCTGAGTCAAGGGCAGTTCCAATGGCTCAGGCTCAAACCTGGGCCACCACCCCTCAATCCTTTGTCTCATATTCTGCCTCCAATCCAGCAATTGTGTCGGCTCTGGTCGGTCTGCCAAATAGCAGGGGAATTGACCTTATGCAAAATCGTGCCATACTACTGGTCTCCAGCCCCCCAATGGCCTATCACTCAGAGAAAAATCCAAGACCCATAGATGATGCCCAAGGCCTCCCTGAGCTCTGATCTCTCCTCCCTCCCTCCCTCTCCTTGGTCCTCCAGCTCCCGCCCCAGGACTCCTCGCTGTTCCTGACCACCCAGGTGTTTTCCCCCAGACCCTGTGCTTCTATTTTTCCCTTTGGGAAACTTTTCCCGGAAAACAGGTTTTTGAGTCTTGAACACCTCCCCCACCCTGGATCCCGGGGCAGATGGAAGATCTGGGTGGGAAATCTTTACCTGCCGGCAGGGAGAGGCCTGGAGTCCAGTTAGTTTCCTGGTCTGGAGTCCCTCCTGGGCCGCCACCTGCTAGCCATCCTTCTCTGTTCATTCTTTTTACACTTCAAGGTTGCATTTCCATCTCCTCTCCCCACTTTTGGAAAGTGTCCCTAATCACCAGAGAATCTAATTACCACTCCTTCTAAGAGAGCTCTCAGTCTCTGTTATGCAAATGTGGCTATAATTGTGTCAGGCAGGTTTTGTTGCCGTTTCATCTTTCCTCCCCCAAGTGTCCCCTCACCCTCACTTCATACTGAAGTTTGCAGTTCCCATTAGCCCCCCAACCCTTCTCCGCGAAGGCCCCTGTGGTCCCCGGCTCCCCGAACCACAGAAATCACCTTGATTACCCACTCCAGATCCCACGAGCTACAATAGGCCCGCCTCGGGGCAAACAGAAGGGAAAATAAACAGCATTTAGTGGAATTTATTTTATTTCTTTGGAGATGCAAATCAGAAGGTTCCAGATGAGCTCTGGGAGTGTCAGTGCGAGGCGGGAGGAAGTTGGCTCTGGGAATGGAAGCGGAGACTGCGGGAGAACAGGCCCCTCTGCAGCAGGAGGGCTGCAGTGAAGTGATGCGGGATGCGGGTGGGGGAGGGAAGGAGGGGAAAGCAGCGCTGCACCCCAAACCCCAAACCATTGCATTTGTTATCTTGTCTGAGCAGGGGCTGTTGGGAAACTCCTGTCCCTGTCCTTGGCCTTGGCGTCTATGCTTCCTGGGTTCCTGGGAGGGGGCCAGGACTCTTTCCTCAGATGCCATCTCCTGGTGGCGCTCAGTGTCTTCTCCAAAGTGGGCAAGAGCAGGAGGCAGGGAGACCTATCTGAGCTTCCATTTTTTTCATTCATTCACTCATTCAAGCAAATTGAGCGCCTGCTGTATGCCAGGCGATGTTCTAGGTACAGCAAATGTAGCAGGGAAAAATTAGACGTGAGCTTCTTCTTTTTTTTTTTTTTTAAGATTTTATTTATTTATTTATTTGACAGAGATCACAAGTAGGCAGAGAGGCAGGCAGAGAGAGAGGAAGAGAAGCAGGCTCCCTGCTGAGCAGAGAGCCCAATGTGGGGGCTGGATACCAGGACCTTGGGATCATGACCTGAGCCGAAGGCAGAAGCTTTAACCCACTGAGCCACCCAGGCACCCCGAGACATGAGCTTCTGATCTAATGAGGACATAGACGGCTCACAAACACACGGATAGGTCAGATCAGGTGGCAAGGAGCATCAGGAAGAAAACCCAGGATGAAGGGGATAGAGAGTGGTGGGGACGATGCACTTTGGAAAAGGGAGGCGGGGAAGGGACATTTGAGCACAGCTCTGCAAAAACGGAGCTGGCCGCCCAGGCCTGATTCTCCCCAGCCCCCGGGCTCTTCTGCTTGTCTCGACCCAGGGCTGAAAGGGTTCAGACCCAGGGCTGAAAGGGTTGAGATGTTGGTCTCCGGATCTACCTCTCCAAGGCCCAGCAACGCACCCACAAAGTGGGATCTGGAGGGCTGGTACGGATGACGTAAGACGACCATGCACGAGTGCGTGCAGGTTACACGCGCGGGCAGTAGGCTCAGCTGAAAGACATCTTCCCAGGGCGGTCCTTCCAGCCACTATGTTGCTACCAGTAGGACAGGAGCTTGACTCCCTGCTCACGGAGGTAGCTTTTATGTAGTTGAAAAGGAGGCTCCCCCCCGGGGGCTAAGAGACAGTGTGAGTGAGCAAAGATGGAGGAGATGGAAGGCCTCGGGGTGTTAGGAACCCTGCTCTTAGATCCAGCAATCTCACCCTTTCCCTCGCAGTCCCCACCTTCTCCCCTGAAGAAAGCGTGCATCGTGGGGGTCACCTTGAAAGCACATTGGTGCATCTGTAAAACTCATTTGCAAATGCGGGTCCCTTATTGGTAGTAAGAGGTAATTTGTGTTCTACACCTCCGACTGCCTGGGTTATGAGCTTCTTGATGACGGGGACCAGATTTTTATTATGTTTATTATCACTTCTAATTCCTGGCATTTGGCACGTAGTGGGCGATCAGGAAATGCTTAATGAATGGCTCACCATTTTTGACTGTCCCTTCTTCCCTGCTGCTGTGGCATCGGCCAAAGGCAGGAGACTCTCTGAAACCAGAAATCTTAACTTAGGTCTACAGCCGGCATGACTCAGCAAAGAATTAAGGGATTTGGGGGACATAATCCTCCATACGTGACTCCAAGGCAACAGTAGGGTGTTGGAACAAACGCGTCCAGCTTCCAAGAAGAGAGTGCATGGCCCAGGGCTTCTCTAAGAGGGAACAAATTCATCTCATCCTCAAGTCTCATCTGGACCCCAATATGAGAAACTAATTGCTCTGATTAGAGAAGACTGCATCAACGATGGCTCTCCTTTCACAGGGTTATGTGTGTGTGTGTTTTCTTTTAAGTTGTGGTTATGAAAGTAGTTCTGCAAGTCAAGTATTAGCTGAAGCTAAGAGTTCGCGTTCAGCTGGTTGCCGTGGTAACCCCTCAGCTTCCTTGGCTTTGCTCTCTCCCCCTCTGTTACGGAGAGACTCCCTTTCTAACCGGGAGGGCCAAGATTAGGGACAGAAAGCAGCCATTGTCCCCACCAGCCTCAACTGCTCCCAGACACCGAGGCTGGAGAGGTGTTGCTCTAGACCCGTGCACCTGTCCGCCCGCAGCCAGGCTCAGGCTGGTACATGGACGGATGGGCTCCTTGCTCCAAGGTCACCCCCACCCCCATTCCGGTTCAGCCCCCGCCCCACCCTGACAGCCAGGCTGGTGCTGTAGGCACAGCTGTGCCCAGGGACTTAATTACACACTTGGGATTCGGTTCTCTCCAAGACCAGGTATTAGTTTTTAAAATAGAAGAGCAGCAAGGGATTGGAAGGAAGACAGGAGCTGGGGAGAGGCAAAGACATCTAGGAAGAATGGAAGACAGACAGAGCTAGAAAAAGAGCACAATCACCTTTTGACATTTTGCTATTTTGAGCAAACAACAATCCCCAGAGGTTACAGGTGGAGTAAGGGAAGCCAAGGTCAGGCTCAGAACCAACATAGCCTTAGCCCAGACATTTGCCAGCGTGCAGGTTACCGCTTGATGGAACAAAGCAGAAGAACCCACACCTCCCCTCTCCCTTGCACTGTATAGATAAAGGGCCCCACCCTTTCTCTGAATATTTTCCAGTATAGTTACCTTCATAGAGCAAGGGGACAGATGCAAAGAATCACAGACTTGAGGTTCTGTTTAGACGAGATGACTGTGTTCCAGACACTGCTCTCATGCTATCACAGGTATTAATGAACTCATTTCATCCCTATAGAAAGCTTTTGATGCCGATGCGATTAAAAGCCCCCATTTCACAGAAAGGGACTGAGAAGCACAAAGTGGGTAAGGAAATTGTCCAAGGTCACACCCCAAGCACGTAGCCGAGCCAAGATTCAGGCTCCAGGGTTTACGTCTGCAACCTCCACGCTAACGTGGCTCAAGAGAACTTAGCTTCTGGTCCAACCATCTCACTTTACGCCGCGTCAGAAGTGACTCGCCCAAGGTCATCCAGCTTGTGAACGGCAGGTGCTCGGGCACGTGCCCAGATAATGAAGCCAGAGCTGATCCCTCCCCTCTGAAGAAGGTCAACAGGGACAAACTTCTTCAATCTTCCAATCCCAGTTGTCTCCCCCTCCCAAGGTTCATCGTCCTTGCTGCCTTGGAGGCGCCCCTCCCCAGAAGCCCCAGCCAGCCCTGCGGAAGCCGCACCTCCTGGGTGAAAGGGAAGAGGCTCTGCCCAGCCGTCCTGCACAGAGTGACAGCACCGCCTACTGCCCTGTCATCTCTGCCTCGCTTGTCCCTGTCAGCCGCCTCCCAGCTCCCAGCTGTCTGTCAGCAGCTGCTCAGGGATATAAATAACCAGCCGTTGGCAGAGGCCCCCTGGCAGAGAAGGGCGGGGGCGGGGGTGGGGGGAGGAGACAGAGCAGGGTGGCCACAGGCAGGGAGGAAACTCAGGGGTGTCCTTCAGGCTCGGGACTCGGGGCTCAGATACTCTGAGCTGCTGCTCAGAGGTGCTAGCTGAGGCCCCAAAGAGGAAGGGGAATTGGGGTTTTGCAGGAAGCCACAGAGCAGAGGACCGGAGCAGGCCGGCTCCGTCGTGTGCCTGAGGCTTTCTGTCTGTTGGATGCCTGGTGCTACCGCATGACCCCATTCTTCTCTCCATCACCCCGTTCTGGAGGCAGTACACAGGGGGTTCCTCTCCACCCCCCCACAACTGACAGGGTATGAAGAGGTTAATTCTATAGAGAGAAGGGAGGTCCCCCAAGGCCTAACTAAAGCATAGACTACAGTCAAAATAAGGAGAAAGAAGAGGTTTTGACAAAAGTGGGAGGACCAGAGAGTGACTTAAGAATCTGCAAACCTTTATCAGGCCCCGACCACATGTTGGGCGCTTCCCCCACACGTCACCCCATTTCCCCGTCTCCGGGATCCTGGGGGGAGGGGGGGCATTATCTCTAGGTTGCAGCTGAGGACAGGAACGAGTGATAAGGAGAAGCCAGCGCAGGCAGGCCTGGAAGGAACTTTCCAGAGCAGCGGGTTCCGTCCCCACGTTCTGCTGAGGAGACACAAAGAAGGGGGTGCTGAGGCCCAGAGACACACAGCAGGGTGGGAGAGAGGGCTGGAAGCGGCCAGGAGGCCCAGCTGTGCGCGCCGCTGACGGGGCTGACAGGGCTGACAGGGCTGACAGGGCTGACGGGGCTGACGGGGCTGACGGGGCTGACGGGGCTGACATCGGAGCTGAGTCAGGTGAACGGGCCTGCTCAGCTACCGCTGGGGGAGGGGCCTCCCCCGTGGAAACACCTAAGGGAACTATTCTCTGGGGGCCTTTCTAGTATCTCTTGGTCTCTCTAGAGCGATGGTTCTCGCGCTTCTGGAAGCAGGCCAGAACCACCTGGAGAGGCCTTAAAAATAGAATGCTGAGAGCCCCTCCCTGGACTTTCTGAGTCCGTGGGTGTTTTGTTTCTATTTTTTATTTTCTATATAGGATGCGTTGACATCTTTAAATCCTTCTGGGGGGCGCCCGGGTGGCTCAGTTGGTTAAGCATCCAACTCTCGATTTGGGTTTAGGCCATGATCTCAGGGGCTTGGGATGGAGCCCCACATCCCCTCTATGTGCTCAGCACAGAGTCTGCTTGTCCCTCTCCCTCCGCTCCTCCCTCTGCTCACTTGTGTGCGCACTGTCTCAAATGAATAAATAAAATCTTTGAAAACAGACAAACAAACAAAAAACCTTTCTAGCTGGGGGAGGAGCCTGCCCCTTCTAGGTCGAACCAATTCTTAGAGATGTCCGAGAGAGTTCCCAGGAAGCATGTCTTTGAGATGCAAACTCACCCTGAGCACAACCCCATTCACTCTGGGAGGCAATATTCCTCTGCCTTCGCCACTCCAGGGCTAGGTGGCTGACAGGGACCACCCCTACCACTTAGAGCCCACCAAAATGATTCGAACTAGCCAGTCATACCCTGTTTGCTCTGCTCTGCTTTGTCTTTCCCTCAGAAACCCCGAAAAAGGCTGTGGGCCAGGCTCCCCCCTTTGTTCCTGCTCCCCCGTCTCCTAACAACGCTGGTGTGGCCCCACGTGGCCCTGCACAGTGTGCTTCTGTTTCTGGAAACTGTGAGTATTACAAACTGTTCTCCTGAGCGCCTCCTGCATCTCTTCGTGTGGCTGCCTCTGACCGACCATTACATAAAAGAACACAGGATACCCGGTGTGGTGTTGGGGGAGGCCCAAGATTTTGAGTTTCTCACAAGTTCCCAGGTGATGCTTATGCTGCTGGTCCAGGAACCCCACTTTGAGAACTATTGGTAAAGGTGGCTCCAAAGTAGCCAGAGAAGGAATAGACACATTTGCATAGGGCCAAGGGAGCCTCTGGAGAGGAGAAGGGCCAAGACGTTGATACCCTAATTCCTCAGATTCAGTAAGTCCTGACGCACTGAGATGGGGACCTTGAATGGACAGCAAGGAGAATTTAGACAAGGCTCCGCACTGTGGTCCCCGGACTGCAGCATCAGCACCGCTGGCGGGGAAGGGGCTTGTTAGAAACGCCCCCTGTGAGCCCCCTCCCAGCCCCTGATCCCAAGCCTGCTCAGTCAGAATCTCTAAAGGCATGTCCCCAGTCTGCTCCGACAGGCTCTGCGGGACATTGTAATACACAGTCCAATTTGGGACACGCTGATCTAGACCGTCTGGCCTTCCCACTAGAATATCTTGGTGGCAGAGTGGCTGGTTCTATGGCTAGAAACTCTTACCGACCCAGCCACTTAGCCGGCCCTCTTCCGGGACAGTGGCTGAGCCTGTGACAGACACTCACTTGCTGTATGTCAGGGGCCCAAGACAGGACCTTCCAGGGTGGGGCTGTGCAGGAATCCGATCACAAACAGAAAGTCCAGGGGGACCGTGTGAGCCCCAGGCAGACCACTGTTTCCTCAGCAGGGACAGAAGCATGGGCGGCTCGGGTCCTCCGATGATCTGCTCACAGGTCCCTTCCCACTGCACAAGCCCGAGGACTTTCCTAACAAGTACAAGGGGCAAGAGCTGGGGAGGAAGACAGGAACATCGAGAAAGAGATCCTGGGGTTCTTGCTAAATCTGGCCAAAGGATGCTTAAAGATTAACCCAAGTATCAGAAACATTCGTGACCAGATTTATACCCTGTGCTGATAAAGCACATCATCCCAGTTTATCTTTCCATAATTTCCTATTTTATTTATGCTTCTGATAGAGAGAGTCAGTTGCTGGGACTTGAGAAGATCAGTTCTGACCCGTGGTAACCTGAGGGCAAGGGCTAAGGAAGGTGATCCCTGGCAGTGCGTGGGGTCCAGCATGTCTACCCTGTCCTGTCCTGAAAGCCCGCACAGGCCAGCAGCTGAAGAGGCTTCCCTGAAGGCCTGCTGCCCGAGAGGGTCCAGGAGGGGAAGGATAGGGATGACGCCCTGAGCGCCATATGGCCAGGCTGGCCTCCCCCTGCTCTCCCACACCTTGCTCCCCCCGCAGCTCCCGGGCCCGAAGGCTTGTTCCCACCTCGCGTGTCTGCCTCGGCGGCTACCTCGGTCTGCAGTGTCCTTCTCCCTAGCCCTCATGACAAGCACCCAGGCCAGCCCTGCCCTCGCGCGGCAGGTCAGTTCCCCCGACGCCCCCTGCTGGACGCCCCGTGTGCGTCTGTCGGAACCGCACAAACTCTGCCAGACCCGCCCCCTCCCCCGGGGGGCAGAGGTCGCCCCGCCTTCCCCTCTCTTTAAACTCAGCACCTTGTTCGGTGAACAAGACAGGTGCTACCCAGGTGGAGTTTATACTCAGGTGGAGTTTTTAGAAAGTTTTCCAAATAAGGAATTAAGCCCTGGATGACAAGCCCGAAATGCCCGATATTTTCCCAATTAAACGGCTAAGACTTGGGCACCTCATTTCCTTTAGAAATACTCCTGCTCTGAGGAGCTCCCAGTTGGATGGGGGAACCCAGCTCCCGCCCCCCTCCCCCCGGAGAGAGCTCCAATCTGGTAGAGGGGACACATCCCTTGCCCTCAAGAAATTCCCAGGATGATGGATAAATCTGTGAGTCATGACGCTGCTTCCTGCCATTTACCGGTCCCTTTGCATGTGGTGGGAAAGGTGTCTCTGGAAGCCCACAGCTAAAGTGCCCCACAGTTCACAGCCCGGAGGAGGAGTCCACGGCCTCATATCAGGTCCCAGAGAAGGTACTGTGTGGCCTGGCCGGGTGCCCCCCACCTTGGACCAATGGAGCAGGGTGAAGAGGGGGGCTGGTTGGCTGGACCAGTCTGCACAGAGTAGGTTTGCCATAGGAAAGAGTTCTGGTATGGGGGTGGGGGGAGGGTGGCAAGTTGTGCTGGACACAAAAATACGGCCCCAGGCTGCCACGGAGGCTGGACCCAGCCAGCCAGCCATCCCAGAACATAGCTGTGGGCACGGAGGATGGAGGCCAGCACGGGTCTAACACCCCAGGGGCCACTTAGATGTGGGGGGATCCTGGCAGTTGGGGTCAGGTGGAATTAAACAGGGAACACATACAGGGGTGGTGAATCTTGACTGCCAGTTGGAAATCAGAGGGCCACAGGTCTTGGGGGCACAGAGGAGACCGAGGGCTCCTTTCAGAGGCCCCGGGGACACGGATGGGGAGGCATGGGGTGCATTTCAGGGGTACTCAGAGACCTAAGGCTCTATCATCCCCACAAACCTGGCCTAGGGCCTCTTCTCCTCTATGAGGAGGTGGGGGAAAGGAAACAGAAAAATGGAGAGACAGAGACAGAGAGAGGTTTTTAGCCTGTGAAAGGAGCAGAGTATGGGGTGGAGAGAGAACAGGAGCAGCCCTCACTGTTGTCATGGCAACACAGACAAATCCAGCTGTGCCCGTAAACACTACTGTGTGTGAGTCTTTTTCTAACCCAAAGCCCCAGGACAGAAAGGAAGGGGGACAACAGAGCCCAGGGTATGGGGATCACCCATAAAGAACTTGCATCCAGCATGGCTGGGCCTGGCAGAGGGACCCAGGGACCCCCCAACAGGGACAGGAACAGGGGGCTCCTCACAGAGGTCACCTCTCCCTGCGGAGCAGACAGAGGAAAACCCCGAATGCAAAGGGCCTTCATCTAATAAAAATGGACCTTAAGATTATGCACACGGTTTACACACTAAGGCCAGTGGGGCCCTGGAGGGCAGGGGACAGGTGTCCCATCCGGTTGGCCAGCAGGTGGCAAAGCTCTGCCCACACATACCCCACAAAGCCACAGGGGCTCGTGGCCAGGACTGGGTCCCTGCTGCATTCTCCCTGGGATGGGGTGCTGGGCTCCAGATGGATCCCAGGAAGGCGGATCCCTCCAGTTGCTGGGGGAGGCGTGGCCTGGGAGGAGTCTCCAGCACCCCCAGGGAAGCCGGTTTGCTCCCCACCCTTGGCTCCCTCCCTTTTTATTCCCTGGCTCCCCTCTCCTCTGCTCAACTTCTTCTGCAGCTCTTTCGGCTTCTTTCCTGCCTGCCCTGCCTCTCTGCCCACCCACCCTGCTTTTCTCTCCTCTTCCTCTTTCCTTCTCTGCTTCAGTCTGCCTCTTGTTCCCTAGGTCCTCTCCCCACTCGACCCCCCCCCCCCACCTGCCTTCTCTATTTAAATCGATACCGAAGCCAGAGGAGTAGGTGGAAAAATACCACGCTGGGGACAGCAGGGAGGGAGGCTTTAGCGGGAGGCTTTTTGCTTCCTGCCACAGTAGAAGGAGAGCAGAGATCCCAGAGGCATTACCATGGGAATGCGGGTCACCCACGCACCCCGGGCACTCACAGCCTGCACCCCAACCCAGCACTGTCCCTCCCTGATGGCAGAAGACAAGGAGGGAGACAGGGGCCCCACATTGTCATGCCACACTGCAGCTCATTGTGATTCTAGACCCATGGGGAAACTAGCACTTTCTGAAGTGTGGTTCATCTTGGGCCCAGCCCCACAGAAACCTAGGTATTCTACATTTGTTGAAGCCACCCAAAAGCCCCCGCATACAGAGTTGTGTACTGGTGTACCAAGGAAGCAGGGGTGTGGGCTGGGTCCCCGCTCTGTGGAGCTCTTGAAGTTGCTGGGAACACCTATGCCAGGCCTGTGTGCTGGGTGGTCCAAGACCTGGGGCTGGGAGGGGGGACGTGGGTTGGCCTGAACGTCGCTTCGGAAGACTCTCCAGAACCCAAACTCAAGTTCAATAATAAAGAAGGCCCTTTGATTCCCATTCTGCTAAACTAGAAATGCTCTTTAGTTATAAACCCACCCAATGAGATAAGAGCTGTTAGTAATGGCCCATAAACATATTCCCTGGGGCTTACAGACCCTTATCTTTCGGGGGCAACTACCCACCGAGGAGCCCCCCACCTGGAAATAGCTACACGAGGCGCAGGCTAGCCAAAGCGTGTCCCATGACATCACCCTGGGCCCCGGAAGGGAACTGTTGGCCCCAGAGATTCCCCAAATGGACCCAGATCAATATCCAGAGTCACCAAAGCATCTCCTGGATCCTAGAGAGTGGCCTGTGGTGAGGAGTGGGGCTGTCACCCCAAGAGCCTTTACTCCTAGTCCAGGGCCCCACACTGTGGGGAAATACGGATTCTGGGTCCAAGTGTCCCAGGGTAGAGCTGCACATGTGAATGTGTGTGAGTGTGTGTGTGTGTGTGTGTGCGTGTGTGAGATAGTGCTATTTCTGAAACACACACACACACCCCCCACGCAGAGAGAGAAGAGACAGGACCCGGTCGGGAAGCACAGGTGGCAGGTAAGCACACAGAGTCAGTCAGGCCTGTGCAGTTCTCCGCTTCTCCTGGTACTCACCAGTTTACGCCCGCGGATCACAGTGGTTGTTGTGACATTCTAGAACGCTTTGACTTTTCAGACCTTTCTTGTCTATTTTCTCCCTTGATTCTCGCAGCAGTTTCACAAGGATCACGTTCCCAACTCCCAAGATGAAAAGCTCTGAATTCAGAGAGGTTAAGTGACTTGCCTAAGATCACACAGCTTATTAGATTCAATGTTTGATGTTTCCTGTGGGTCAGAAGTGTCTTCCTTTTCAAAAGGAGACAGCGCATTGCTTTGTGGCTCCTTAGTCTAATATACATCAGCTCTAACATTGGTCTAATACAGCCCAGGAACTTGCCCCTGTAAGACTTCCCGGCCCTGGGCCAGGATGGGATGTGTGGGCAGCCGCCTGACAAGATGAGGCAATAAGTAAGTAAAAGACCAAAATGCCTGAAAAAGAGGTATTTTTTTCACAAGATGTGTGACCTACTCCTCAATGCCAGTTTATTTGCACACGCTCCCATCACCTGGGCATCCTCTCCCTGGGTGCCCCGGATGTCCTCTCCTTGCCTCTGGGCATCCGTGTGGCCAGGCCTGCTCCCGGAGCAGAATCCCCAGTCTAGAAGGGGAGGAATCCCAGTCTAGAGGAGCAGCCCTCCTTCCTGCTCTGTAAGCCCTGCTCCTGCGGGCGGGACACACACACTCAATGACTTGACAGAAACAAATGCGGAGACCCCAGCCAGCTGCGGGAGCTTTGCACAGCCACGCCAGGGGGTGGATGGAGGGAGCAGAGAGCACCTCTGTTGCGTGTTGGGGCCGAACAGCTGTGTCCTGGGTTCAGGAACTAATGCTCAGGCTAAGCCCTGGTCAGTATGTAAGTCCTCAGGCCCATCCACATACGGTCTGCAGTGAGCAGGAGGTGGGGGGCTGCTTAGACTCCACAGGCTCTGACCAAGCTTCTGAAGCTCCCTTTGGGTCTGGAGAAGGAAGGTGAAGTGGCAAGAGGCCAGACATTGTCCCCAGCTAAGGGGCAGACAAGAGGTGCTTCCGCCGTGGAGGGCTGGGCCAGCCACCTCCTGGGGCCAGAGAAGGCAGCCAGAAAGCCAGGCCTGTCCTGCCCAGCCACAGAGGGATGCCAACACCCCTCCTCCGTCCCGCAGGTCCTCCCTGACCATAACGGGCCTTCTGAACAAGCGGAGGGAGAAGCCACCGCACAGAGGAGGAAACAAAGAGAACATGGGCATCGGGTCCCCCTCAAATGACCGCCGGGCCTCCTTGCCTAAAGAGGAGCTCTTCCTCCCCCTGGCCTCATTGGAGATCTTCTGGAGGTTGATTTAAATCAAACTCTAAAAAAAAATCCCCACCTTGTATCCCCGGGTTTATGTTCCCTAGGCTCCAGTTTCCTGCTTGTAATTTGGACCGCACCGAAAAGATATAAACATCTCTCCGTTTGAAGAGCCCCTTGAGGAACTGACAGCGGCTCCCCGGCCGGCCTCGATCAGGGAAAGCACTGGAGGTTAGAGACGCCAGCCCCGGCCCTCCTGACTGCCCTGCGGCCTGGCCTGGGGGTGCCAACCTCCCCGCCAGAGCTCGGCTTGGCTTGGGGAGCGCGCGGGAAACGAGGAGGAGGGCTCTTCCGCTCCCTGGGCTGCGGCTGCTCTGCAGTTTACAGCCGGGCACCTAATTTATAAGCTGTTTTTACTGCTGTTGTCAAACAGCCACAAACCAAAGAAATAAAGTAGCCAAAGGAACAATGGCTTCCCTCTGCCTGGGCCCTCCCAGCCTGTCTGCTGTGTCAGGGCCTCTGTCTCAGGGGCTGAGGAGCCAACGCCCTCTGTGACAGACCCTCCACAGTGACACCCTCTGGCCCGGTGAGAGCAGGAGACACACCGGAGGAAGTTGGTGGGGAAACCAAAGGTGGCTCGCCGCCATATTGGAACACCTCAGTGGAGAGCCCCCCAGGCCCCTCCAGAGAGAACCGAGGCCCTGTCCCTGCTTCTCTGCCTCTTGGCTGAGTGTACCTGGAACCCACTTTCCGGCCCTTTATGTGGCTCCCTCGCCAGCTTCTCCGTGGTGCCGAGAGGGCGAGGACCAAGGACGACATTTGGCAGAAAGAAGGCCGTGATGATGTCCTCACCCCAGGGCTCCATGCTACCCCCCAGGGGATAGCTCAGCCATCACTTTGCAAGCCCACAGCCCTCGGGGTCCATAATGGATGGCCTCCAGACTCACACTTGAGGGGACGGTGCTGGTCCTTCGTGGGGAATAGTGTCTTCTATAAAATGATACCCTGGACAGCATTGGGACCACCTTCTCGTCATTCCTGGGCAGGGCTCATGGCGGGCAGGCAGTGGAGACATATGTGAGGGCTGAAAGATGAATCAGGGAGGGAAAGGGGGCATGAGCCCATGAAGGAGCGGGCTGAGTGATGAAGTAAGGGACCCCCGGCGAGGAGGAGGAGTTGGTAACCGCTCTGGACCCTCCCACTGGACTCCGGGGAGGGGGCGGGGCAGCCGCTATTTCTGCAGCTGCTCCCCTCCAGTGGGCCTCAAACACATCAAGTGTTTGGTTAGATGTTGAGGGCCTCCAATGGCCTCTTCTGCAGTGGAACTGTCAAGGCAAGCCTCTCATTAATCACGCACAGGAGTGCAGAGAAGAGGGATTGCTTCTCCCGGGGCCTCCAGGAGCCTGTCACAGAGTGGATTTTCCTGGCTGGAGGAGTAGAGGCAGCTGTGGCGAGCGGGGTAGGTCACGGTAACAGCATTGCTGAATCCTGTTTGCTCTGTTTCAGCGCAGATAACCACAGCAGCCACAGCTCAAGTCAAGGCCACCCTCTGTCCACGGCCACCCAAACCGCAAGCTCACCTAGACCCATTTAGCGGAAGTCCCTGCGCTAGAACTGCCAGCCGAGCGACACCCCTGTCCATGTCCTTTAACCCACACAGAGACAGACCATAGAAGCCCTGCTCCTCATGTCTCCTGCCCAGGACAGGTCGCCCTCCACGGGTGCAACCCCATCACACCCCTCACTTGTAACCAGCATCCCCTTCCCACTCACCCCTGCACTCAGCTAGTCTGTCATTCCACAAGCAGCGTGGGCCTCCTCGATGCCGGAGCATGGGAGCCTGGACTGCATTCTTGGCTCCGCCCTTGAGTTGCTTACAGTCGGGCAGGAAATTCTGGCCTGAAAGTCGGGCGTGATGGCAAAGGCCAACCAGCCCAACCACCTCATGGGAAAGAAGCTGGGAAAGGTCAGAGCAAGCCAGTTGCAGAGCAAGGACTAGACTTTCATGGTTTCCCAGAATTATAAGGTAGAACGTACAGATGTGGCGGTCATACAGACCAGGGCTCGAGTTCTGGTTCTGCCATTTCCTGGCCTTTGAAAAGTTACCTAATGAGTCTGAATCTTAGTTTATGGGTGTTTCAATGGCCAATGCGTTGCTTACAGGGTTCTCATAAAGGTCAGAGTAAGATGAGGTAAAGCGCAGGCCCACAGAATGAATTCAGTAGCTGGTAGCGTGTGTGTGTGTGTGTGTGTGTGTGTGTGTGTGTCTGTGTGTGTGTGTTGGGGGATGGTGAGTCCAGAAGAAGGAAGAGCAGTTATGGCAGCTTAAAATGACTGTGGCAAGGACTCCACTTGTGCTCTCTCCCATCCACCCTCTGAATAAGCATGTTGGCTTTTGAGTACAATTGAAGAAAATGAGTCACTTGCCGCAGGTTGCCTGGAGAGCGGGTCCTGGTCCTTCTGCCTGGTCTGCAGCTCCTCTGACTCTCAGCCATACACATTTATTGAGCCCCTGAGGTTTACGGAATTACACTGAGGCTCTAGAGAGAACAAGGTGAAATCCTTGCCATCTCGGAACATAGAGTTTGGCAGAGAGGACATAAATATAAAAAGGTAACCGACAGTTAAATCAATGCCAAATAATCCCATGTGAGTTCCAGACCAGGAGGGGGTCACAGCAGGTTGGAATAATCAGGGAAGACCACAGAGGAGGCAGGGAGTCCAGCTGGGCCTTGAAGGATGGGAAGGTTCAAGAAAAAGGAAAGGTAAGAAGAGACATTCCGGAAGGCAGAAATAGAATGCGCAAAGCCCCAGAGGTAGGACAGTCTAGATATGGAGAGGGCACGTTGAGTTCCACCATTTTGTGTCATCTTTGCATTCATTTATTCATCTCGTTACTCATCCATTCACTTAACACATCTTTCTTGAGCACCTGCTATTTGCCAGGCATTGGGCTAAACCTTGGGGACAGAGAGACGGGCAAGGTGTGGACACTGCTGTCACACTCCATCTAGTTAGCAAGACCGACTAGACAAGGTAAACATAATAAGGTGCTAGAAGGACCAGCGGAGGGGCCCTTCAACCATTCTTGTGGGACCAGGCAAGGTTCTCTCTAGGAAGCAGTGCCTAAGCTGAAACATGAGGGACGCAAATATGGAATGATTTAAAAACATTCATATTCACTACCAGCATGATCAGCATTGTCAAAATAACTTATATTTATTGAACCCTCACTAAGTACCAGGGACTAGACTGGGTACTTTCCATGCATTCTCTTCTAATACTTAGGACATTCCTATAGGAGAGGTGCTGTTCATTACCCCAATTTGGAGATGAAGAAATAGAGTCTGAGAGTTATCTACAAGGCTCATCTGAGTCACATGGTCAGGAAGTGCTGAGATTCACACGAGGTCAAATGGGTCTTAGCCTTTGCGACCTCAATCATTCACCATAGTGGAAGTCAGGAAGAAGTATGCTTAAATCCCCAGCTATGTGCGTGTGTACAACTGTGCATGGTTTGGGGGAGGGTGGTGGGAGGGTGTTTGTTTAACCAGCTGATGGCTGCTGTCCAGTCCGTTCACAGTGCTCCCCAGTGTCACTCCACCTGCCCACACCCTCTGATGCTCGGCCTTCCCGCCCTGGAAGGGGCTGATCCTTCATAGCATAAACCTGGTTTTCCAAAAAGCCAGAGCACCAAAAAGCAAAGGAGTCCCCAGAAGAGCCAGAAGCATCTCATCCTCCTGATCTTTCCGCACCCCATCAGCCCCTTTTGAAGATCTGGTCCCAGGGGAAATAGGGGGTGTGGGCACAGAGCAGGGCTGGCTCTGAGTTACTGCCAAGGCAGCTCAGATGAAGTCCCACATCTCTTGTCACCCAGACTCCCCCAGTTAACAAACCAGGGCTGCCAACCAGAAATAAATGTACGGGACTCATTCTCCAAGAGATGCTGCCTGAGGTGCCACAGTGCGCCTTAAGATCAGCTCTGTCCAAGCGGGCCTAGTCTGTTTCTAAGGAGATAGGAAAGGGGGTGAGATTCACTCCCAGCTGGTTGTCTACCATCCTGGGAGCCCCAGAAGATCAGGATGTAAAAGGTGGGGGGATCAAAGTAACCAGGGCAGGAGATAAGTCCTCTTTCCCTTCCAGAGGAGTAGGAGGAGAGAGAGAACCATGAGGGAGGTTAAGTGAATCAAGCCTTAGAATGGTTCTTTCAAACCCCTCCCCTGGATGTTCCTGAGGGCAGGCACCTCCAGGTAACCCACAGCAACTGCAGGAAGGGGCCTCAGATCACCAGAAGTCCACCACGGGTTCAGAGACTTGGCCCGCAAATAAAGCAGCAGCACAACCAAGTCCTATGGTAATTGAATTCAGGATCTTCTTAAACTTGAAGGTGAAGCTGATTAGGCTTAGGATAATCAAATAAACAAAATAAGTTTATAGGGCTACTTCCCAGGGTAGATAATCCACTTAGAATACAATACCCCAAGAGGAGGCATAGGCTGGAAACACCTAGAGTTCCAGATGAGATTATAATGATTCTGGGGAAATGGATTCATTATAGCTTACAAGAACTAAAGTATTTTAGGGATATTCCTAATATTGGAGAATGCCAAGAGAATCTAGTCCTTCCAAACCTATTCTGAGCATCACGCCCGAGATCAAAGGGAGACCAGAGGCTGACAAATGGCAGTACAAAAGCTGAAGGTTCTTTTTTTTTTTGTAAAACAGAAACAGAAACCAGGAGATGGACATTGGGACAAGCCACGGACCTTTTGCCAATTACACAAGCTTCATGTGCACTCGTACACGCGCCCATGTGTCTGGCTGTGTGCCATCCTATCACATGTGTGGATTCGTGTAACCACCACCATAATGAAGATACAGAGCAAAGATCCCTCATGCTATCCCTTTATAGTAACACCATGCCCCGCTTCTCCATTTTCACCTCCCCTCCTCCCCAGACTCTGGCAATCACGAATCTGTTTCCATGTGTATGATTTTGTCACTTGGAGAATGTCACAGAAATGGAATCATGCAGTATGTGACCTTTTGAAATTGCCTTTTTTTCCCGCTCCACACAATGCCCTGGGGATCCATCCAGATTGTTCCATGTATCAGTCCTTCTTTCCTCTTTTTGCGGCTGGCTCGTACTCTGTGGCATGGACGTACCACAGTTTGTCTAACCGTTCATCTTCTGAAGGACATTTGGGCTGTCTTTAATTTGGGGCTACTATAAATAAAACTACTGTGAGCAAAATGAAAACTTACATCCACATAAAATCTTGTACATAAGTACAAGATTTTATGTGGATGTAAGTTTTCATTTTGCTGGGTTACATGCCTGGGAAGGAGAGTGCAGGATCACATAGTATTTGCTTACTGTTTAAGATAAAGCAGCTAGGGGGGTGGGAGGAGAATGGACAGATAGACACATGTGGGAACAGCAGGTTGGGAAAGGAACATACAATTAGTGCCCGCAGGGGACATGGTGGGGATATGTCCAAAGGCAACTGGAAAGAAGAGCTATCTGAGCTCCAAAGCTATTCAAAGCAGAAGTCAGAAACAAATTATGAACAGCAGAGTGATACCAGCCTCCCATAAACCCCTAACCATGCTAGAAAGATGGGCTGACCAGAATGATTTTCAAGCTGTGGTCATGCGCTGGTAAGTCAGGGCCCTCTATCCAAAAAGCACAATCAGGGATGCTTAATTATTCACCAAGGAGCTGTGTGGTCCAGCCCCAGCCTCCTCCAACCAGAGGGGCTGCCAGGGGAGGGCCCCAAACCCTTCACTCTCTCCCTCCACAGACACTGTGCTGGGCTTCTGTCTGCACCCAAAGTAGTTGGCATCTGGACAAGCAGCAACCATTTAGAGGTAACACATGAGTTCTGCAGAATGAGAGGATGTTGAGGGCTGTCCCAGGGCACCTTAAGAGCATAAGCATCTCTCTGGGGCGCCTGGGTGGCTCAGTCTATTGGGCACAGGTCATGATCTCAGGGTCATGGGATCGAGCCCTACACTGGGCTCCGAGCTGTGTGTGGAGCCTACCTAGGATTCTCTCTCTCCCTCTCCTTCTGCCTACCCCCAGTTGTGCTCTCTCTCTAAAAAATTTTTTTAATTAAAAAAAAATCAAGCATCTTTCTCTTAAAAAATATATATGTATATGTGTATATATATATATATATGTGTGTATATATATATATGTATACATGTGTGTATATATATATATATATATATATATATATATAATCTCTATCAGCTGAAGCTTCTTAAAAACGGTGGACTCCAGGACCTGTGGATGAGAGACCTTAGGAACAATGGCTAACACTCCCTGAACACCTTGTCAGGCACCAGGCCCATGCCAAGCCCTTGATAATAATTTAATACTTTAAGAGTCATGCAACAGGGGGCGCCTGGGTGGCTCAGTGGGTTAAAGCCTCTGCCTTCAGCTCAGGTCGTGATCCCAGGGTCCTGGGATCGAGCCCCACATCGGGCTCTCTGCTCAGTGGGGGAGCCTGCTTCCCCCTCTCTCTGTCTATGCCTGCCTCTCTGCCCACTTGTGATCTCTGTCTGTCAAATAAATAAGTAAAATCTTTAAAAAAAAAAAAAAAGAGTCATGCAACAGGTACTTCCTGAATTTCCTACTATGTGCCAGAATGACCAAAGAAGACACTGATTTCACAGGACAGGGAGAGTGACAAGAGACGAAAGCCTCCTAGAATAGTCCCAGTCTAGCATAGTCCATGCTTTTCTGATCTCCTATGCTGGATATTTGAGTAATGATTCAGCGATTCTCAAACGTGGAGGGGTGGGGAGGTTTAGCCTCTAGTTTGGAGCTTAAATAGAGATTGAAAAGCATATCTGAAATGATACTATAATTCTACATTTGGAAAATAAACGTTCTTTCACTTTTATAGTAAAAACTAGAATAATTCAGGCTTGATAAGATGGTCTTAGCTTGGGGCAAATAATACATTATGTGTTAATAAAAATAATTTTTTAAAAAGTTGGTCTTAGCTAGTGTAGATCCACAGAAAAGGAAAATTCTCGAAAAGGGCAAAGTTCTGGGGCAAGACACAGCAGAATCTTTGAAGGGGTGTGTGCCCTTTTTATGCCCCTCACAAAGAGAGTTTGAGTGAAAAAAAAAAACCACCCCACAAACATTGTTCTAGGGGGTTCTCATATTCATGATGGCCCTATCCGCATGGTAGACACTCTCTCTCATCCGAAGTCAGAAGGCAAGAGCTTCGGAGCACCAGTCGGGGGCCTTGGGTGCCTCCTGAACCATCGTTCTTTGATTAATGCTGTCCCCTTCCTACAAGAAGTCCTTTGTAGATGTCAGGTTTTTCCCCTTTTCTCAAGTTGTCCAAGGAAGAAAGCATCTCTCATTCTAGAAGCTGGGGCCAGCCCCACCAGAAAAACCCACTCTGTTGGTGAATTTGTCTGAGAGTCTGTCTGGGTGGTAAAGATCCTATGCATCAAGCATTCCCTTTGGGAAATCTGGCTGCTGGAAGGCAGGGAGACTAGGTAGTGGGAAACGATAGGGTCTCCAACCTGAAGCCCTCCCTAGACAGCATCTGGCAGCCCCTAAAATGTTCCAAACCTCAATCCGTGGGAAAGGAGCAAGATCAGCTTCTTCTCTTTGTCCTTAAGAAAGAAAAAAAAAAAAAAAGATACATTCCAGATAATTTCACCGTGATGAAGAACCGCTGAAGTAGCAAAGGAAATAAATTAGCGCCGTCTCAGCTAAAATCACACACAATTAAAACCTGGATCTGAATGTACTTTCCTGTGCAGAGGGAGCATCTTGACAATGACACACATTAGTCATCACTCAAGCCACCCAAGTCCGCATGTGGGGACACCATCCCCGGGATTGCAGGGGAGGGCAGGGAAAGAGAGGGGCTGGGTGCCTGACCCCGGTCCTCAGCTTTCTGTCCTCCCATGTGGAGGCTGAACATTCTGCCTCTCTGGGACCCAGGCATCCAGGGCGAGACCCACTCTGAAGGGATCTGGACAATGACCTGCTTATGCAGAAGTACACAGAAGTGGCCCCAGCTCCGGGATTCTCTGACAAGGGTCCCAGCCTATAAGGAGCTCAGCATCTGAGAGACCATGTCCCCCTCTCCTGTCTTCAGGCAGATTGGTTCCCCTCAGCTCAGGGAGGCATGGCATGAATTTATGTTCTCAGCTGACTTCTTCCCCCCGCTTTTCTTTTTCCTGTCCTTATAATTTTTCTTCTTCCAGAAAAGAAAAGAAAACCCGCAGCAAAGGAGATGAGTTTATAGTGCCTGAAGAAAAAGAGCACAAAAAAGACTTTATAAACCAAAAGGCCCCGGGGATCCCCACCTAGAGAGGCTGGTGCCCAAGTGACAGGCTTTTGTCATCTCCCCTGGGGATAAAGTGGGCAGGAATGTGATTCCTGGCAGAAGGAGCAATAGGGATAAAACATAAAGATGAGATTTCCAAGGTGAAAATTTTAATCCCTTTGACAAGAGGCTCTCAGGGATTGTGGGATCTCTTTTCCACCAGAGGCAGGGGAGCTATGGAGGGAGAAAAAAGGAAAAAAACAACAACAACAGACCAATCCGGTGGGCTTCCACCAGAGGACCCGGGGCCTCCCCTTGGCTGGGAGCCCCGCCTCCCCCGAGGACTGAGTGAGACAACATCCGGAAGCTCCTGGCACAGAATCAGGGGCTCAGTCAACTTCACCAGCGGCTTATCATGCAGGACAGCTTCTCAGGGCGGGAAAATGGACCAGGCTGACCTCTGCTTGAAGAACCATTCATCCTCAGCCCTCTCTCCCTTGGTGCATTGTAAGGCCTGACAGGACTTAGGGCCCAGGGCGCTTGCTTTAGGCTGTAGTTAGGCTGGGACTGGGCTGGGACTAAGGTGAAGCAGGGAAGCACCTAGAGCCAAAATATATAAAGGCACCCACACTCGGGGTCCTGCATGGTCAGCTGAGAGCGACTGCTTCTGTAAAGGCTCTAGCTAGTCTCTTTATTTTTTTAGCCTTGCCGTTCAGCCCTCTTGCCTTTGCTGTGTTTCTAGAACCAAAGAATATAACAGCCCTTGATGAAGCTACAATCCCGGGGGCGGGGGGTCATCTGGACTCCTTAGTTTTTACTGATTCACTTCTCCCTAAACCCACGGAGGTAAGATGAAAAGGACAAAGTTGGACAGAACCAAAATCACCAATCAATAGTGCTGTTTGATATGGGGAACAACTCAGTCACTCACCCCTGCCCTCAAAACTCCTGGATGGGAACCCCCACCCAGAGGCCAGGGGCCTGGAGGGGCAGGGGGAGATGTGGGAAGACTCTCTCCTGTGCACAGAGAGCTTGTGGGAAGTTTGCCAGGAGCTGGGTGTTCTGCTGGGTGCTCTAGGGAAACAGTAATGAGTGATACAGTTCCTTGGGCGGAGTTTATAATTTAAGTAGGAAGGTGGGACACCCAGATAAGGTAAATTGGATGATATTCAGAGGATTGCAAATAAAACACTGAGTGACACACACAAAGACTATTCCTGCAGAGGGGAAACAGAGTGGTGTGATCAGAACAGGAAGTAAATGGGAGGAAGGTGGGGGGATGAGGGAATCCTGGAAAGAGTGGAATTTTCTCCATGGTTTATTGATAGTGTTCTTCAAAGTGTGGTCCTCAGAACCACTTGGGGAAGCTAGTTTAAAATGCAGTTCAGGGGCCCCCCTTTAGTCCTATGAGGTAGGATCCAGGAAACTACATTTTTAATCAGTTCCCCAAGTAGTTCTTTCCCACACCCAGCTTCAGAAGCACAAGTTTAGAAAGCAAAAATAGACCCAGGTGGTGGCTACTGGGACAGACCTTGGGAATGATTTTTTGGAGAGCCCTGTGAGCTCTAAGATCTATGTTGGAGTTAATCCAAATACTGGAAGTAAGACCATCAAGATTTCCTTCTCGGAGAGAAAACAAGAAGGAAAATAGAGGGGTCAAGACAGTACAAAGAGAAAAGGACAGGATCTGGATATATGGAGTCCCAGTTTCTCTGCCCCGTGAACGATTTCTGAAATGCAGTGTTCCGAAATGAATAGAGTCTGATTGGAAAAGAAGACAACCAACAAAAGCAATGCCAAGGGAAAAGGCCAGATTTGAGTAAATACTTTATTCTCTTTTTTTAAAAAAAGATTTTATGTATTTATTTGACAGAGAGAGAGAGATCACAAGTAGGCAGAGAGGCAGTCAGAGAGAGAGAGGGAGAAGCAGGCTCCCTGCTGAGCAGAGAGCCTGATGCGGGGCTCGATCCCAGGACCCTGTGACCATGACCTGAGCTGAAGGCAGAGGCTTAACCCACTGAGCCACCCAGGTGCCCCTAAATACTTTATTCTTAACATATGAGATACCCCATGTGTAACTCATCTGAGGGCTTCGAGAATAAATAACCAATGTTTGACAAAGAAACATGGTAAGAAACACGCAGAACACCATGGCTCAGTACACACGTGTTCACATGAAACTGAATGAAAGTACTAACGAAGTATATTTTCTCCTATTCTGTTTCATTTTTTAAAACAAGTTCTTATTGTAACCTGCTCATAGGTCTCGCAATTTGAGAAATATTGAAGTAGATGGGAGGTGGGAAATAAACACTCAGAGACAAAGTCTTTTTGACAGCCTGTGGGTCAAAGTCAAGTGAATATGTCTTGTGCACCCCTGGTGCTAATCTCTCAGGAAACCTAACCATTTTCCGCTCCTGCCTTCAAGGATCTTCTCAAAAATGTACTCCTCCAGAAAGATCATTCCAGATCAGCCTCATCCAATGTCAAGCACCCCGAGCCCTCTTAAAGGTCCCCCATTCCTAGTGTGTTTATAGGCAGTGCTGACGTGCACATCAGAATCAGCCAGGCGTACCCACAAATGATGCTGCCTGGTTGGTTTCTTTTCAGATGCACCATGGGGTACAAAACCTTGTCCCCTAGCTTCGGACCTCTGAGAATCTCCCTCTTGCTTGTACGGGCTCCGGATAGATTGAAGGGGGAGTCTCTTTTTTTTTTTTTTAAAGATTTTATTTATTCATTTGACAGAGATCACAGGTAGGCAGAGAGGCAGGCAGAGAGAGAGGAAGGGAAGCAGGCTCCCTGCTGCGCAGAGAGCCGATGTGGGGCTCGATCCCAGGACCCTGAGATCATGACCTGAGCCGAAGGCAGAGGCTTTAACCCACTGAGCCACCCAGGCGCCCGAAGGGGGGAGTCTCTCTGATCCTCTCCACCACTCCCTCCTGAACCCCCCCTCCCTAAAATAGCAGTTCTCCTGGGAATCTTTTGAATACATTAAATTAAGCAGAACAGGATTGGGTTACCATATTGTCCAGTTTAGCTGTTTTGTATACTCAGATTCAATTCAACAGAGCACAAGTGTATCATTTACAGTTGATTAAATATGGTGTTTAGGGTATTTATACTTATTCCTATAAAAAGTTGGGCACCAGGACCTTGGTGAGGAATGTAATTTCCATTATCACATTGTTTCTGGGCAAAAACAGATTCAACCTCCATCATTTTTACCTGCAGTGCCTTTTCCAGGAATCCGAGGGCTCCCTGCTGCTCCACACGGCTCTGCCACCTGCAATGTCCTCCCGCCCTTCTGGTTCTCTGTGTTCCAAGGGTATCTGTGGATCCCGAGAGCTCCCTGAGGGCAAAGGCCAGGGAAGAGCCCGGTTTCGTGGAGGTCTCTCAAGAAAAGGAACCAATACAAAATTCAGTCCGATGGTGATATTTCTTTAGAACCAGGGAGATTACAGCAATGTACACAAGCTTGGAAACTCAGATCACTTTCTTCCAATGTCTCTTCATTTGATTGACCAGAAA
Source organism: Mellivora capensis (assembly GCA_004024625.1). Lineage (NCBI taxonomy): Eukaryota > Metazoa > Chordata > Mammalia > Carnivora > Mustelidae > Mellivora > Mellivora capensis. Next base: position 127,651 of record PISX010001760.1, read on the forward strand.
TACTTACATAAAAATGCTTCCTGGACACCTGGGTGGCTCAGTGGGTTGGGCCGCTGCCTTCTGCTCAGGTCATGATCTCAGGGTCCTGGGATGGAGTCCCACGTCAGGCTTTCTGCTCAGCAGGGAGCCTGCTTCCCTCTCTCTCTCTCTGCCTGCCTCTCTGCCTACTTGTGATCTCTCTCTCTCTCTCTCTCTGTCAAATAAATAAATAAATAATCTTAAAAAAAGTTTAAAAAAACAAATAAAAAATAAAAATAAAAATGCTTCCTATTTGCAAAAAGACCTCCTCTCCCTACCGAAAAAACTCTACAACTTCCCAGCTTTCTCTCCTCATCCCACAAGTGAGCAACCCCAAAGTTTAAGCTTCATCAACTTTCCCATGCACCCACTTCTGCTAGGGACCCTGTGTTCTACTTTCACTGTTTCCCAACAGCCAAAAACAGGGCTCTGTACTCGCTGAGCCCAAACAGGAAGTGGCCAGAGAGCAACGCGCACCTTGGGGCAGTGTGTCTCAAAACAGGGTTCATCCACTGACCTGAATCAGAATCGCCCGCAGAGTTTGGCCAAATGCGGATTCTGAGAACTGCTGAATCTGACTCTCGGAGACCAGCGGGTCTGTATTGTTACACAGGTTCTGGGTCTTCTTTAAGTCTAAGGACTACTGCTCTGAGCCACACTCTACCTACCAGGGGCACTGGTGGGATAACAGTCCTCAGGGACTCCAAAGGCCCCATCCATGAGCCTCCTGGGGTGGGGGCTGGGCGGAGGCTGTCTCCAGCAGAGGAGCGCCCACAGAAGGAGGTGGCAACACACCCCCAGCCTTCCTTCCTTGACTCGGCTCATCTGCTGGGTTCCAGAAGGAACCCTCCTCTCCTCACTGCCCCACCATACAAACAGCATGCCGACTCGCTCTGTGTCTGACCCCTACTTTCAGAGCCCAGTGAGCTGCCCTGAAGATCACTTTATAGGGGTGGGCGTGTACCCAGCATCTTTCTCCAGAGACACTCTGGGGTCACGGAGTCCCAACCTTCCTGGCAGGGAGTTATGCATGGCTAAGCCTAGAGATTAAACGTATGGTGCAAAAGGTCAGTAAGAGGGCCATTAAGTCCTCTGCTAATTACCTAAGAGCGTCTAAAAGACTGAACTGAGTCCCCATCTTTTCCCAGCAAAGTATCTGGCTCAGAGTGGCCACCATGGGAGCCAGGTTGAGAGAGAGAGAGAGAGAAGGGGAGAGAGACTCCCATTTACTGAACTGTGCTATGTACCAGACACAGTGCTCGCTGCCAGACATGCCCCAAACCCGTTACATCACGCTACGGTCCCGTGAGTGGGAATGAATACCCTTGTTACTACCCTCTTCTTGAAGAAGTGTTGCAAGGTGGCAGCTCGGTGCTTGGACTTGGCCGTCAGATAGCCCTGCATTTAGATATCAGCTCCGTTCTTACTAGTTATGTCAATGTGCAACGTTTCTCCCCCCACCTCCGGAGTCCTGGGGCTGGTGGACTTCTCGATGAGCGGGTACATGAAAGTGCTTAGCATCATGCCTTCCCTGTTGGTATGCAACACGTGTTCACGGGGACCACTTGGATTAATATTTTTACCTAGGAAAGAATTAGAGCTCAGAGAAATTAAGCATCTTTCCTGAAGCAACACAAAGTAAGGGATAAACGTTTCAGAACTGTGGCTCGAAAAATGACGCTCTTTCCTCCATCCCGCTGGGTTATGTGAAATTTAGTCAACTCAAGGGAGCGTTTCCTCATTCTGTCCCCGCAGGGAATGTTGTGATTCCCTTATTCCTAACCCACTGTGGGTCTTAGAGTGTCTGTCCCTGAGGACCCCACTGCTTGCTTTGGCCCCATCTCTTCTTCAGCAGCTGGTTATTGAGCATCTACTTACTGAAAGGTACTGGTCGCGTCTTGACGCTGTGTGGGACAGTCTCAGTCCCCCCAGAGGCGCACCATCTGGTCGTCTGGGTGGGAGTTGAGACACACAGGGCCGCAGGCACAGATACTGCGGGTGGGCAGGCCCTGGACTGGATCCTCGGGTCACGGAGAGAGTCAAGGACTGGTGACCTTCCCCCCTTTTCAGGATCAGGCTGTGAATACTCAGACTCCAGGAGGGCGAGATGGCTCCATGAAATTGACACAGGACCCAAACACTCAGGCTCTAAAGCCTGGAGGCAAGTTTTGACCTCTTTCACTCAATTAGGCCGAATTAGAGTTCTGCCAGGTCTTCCTGACCGAGGCCCACGGCATTTACTCTCCATGCTCACAGCTCCCTCCCCATATCTCCTACCACAGCCTCCTCTCTGGTCTCCCACCTTCCTGCCTCTCTCAGTCCAAATCTCCTGTGTGCTGGGCCACAGCTAAACTGCTCAGCCTGGCAATTCAGGCTCACTAGCTGCCCCCACTCTAATGTCTCCAGTACCGTGTTATAGCAGGAACGTCGTGTGTTTCTAGAAGAGGGTTCAAATTCTGCCTGTAGATCTTAAACTCGCTGAGCCTCCATTCTCCTGTCTCTTCAATGGGGTAAGGACCAACTCAGAGGGGAAAATGAGAGAAATATGTGAAAAGGCCTGGCATCTAACAGTAGCTGCATACATTTCCTCTTGCCCCCTGGCCTCCACACAAGCCATTCTACTCTGCTTGTCTCCACTTTCCTGCCTTGGCTGCCCCCTGTTTTCTCTGTCACTTCAAATCCTATCCTACCATCTGGACTCAGTTTGAGTCTCAACTCCTCCATAAAACCTTCCACGAATAAACCCTAGCCAATAATGGCTTTTTCATTCTGTATTTCTATGGCACTTCCATTGCCTCGAAATGTTAAAATTTGTTTCATATACCTCCAACTCATCCTCCTAAGCTCCTTGAGACCATTATGCCCCACGGCAGGAGTGGGGGGGGGGAGTAGGGGTGGTTTAGGAGGTACAATGGGAACTTAATACCTGCTTATTGGCAATACGAAAGTGAGAACCCTTTCTGTGCATAGAGAATACACAGACTTTCAAACTGACTTTATAAAAGCCTCCAGGCATGGGGTTACCACTGGCTGTGCCCTTGGAAAAGAAAGAACCAGAAAGCTCTGTCCGGAGCTCAGCTCACAGGAGGCATTGATCAAACTCAAGACCCAAAAGAAGGAAGGCAGACTAGATGGATGCCACTTCTGGCAGGACTCCCTGTAACTTGGGCTCCCCCTCACCCACTCCCCTATGGTTGGTTCTGCAGGCTCTGCTCAAACCCCATCCGCGGGGTGTGGCCTATCGTGGAGCTGAGCTTGCCTGCATCCTGAGTGATCCACGCTGAAGGCCCCACCAAGGCAAGGGCCTCAAGCAGTGTCTTCTGGAAGACTCACTCTGCAAAGCCCCAGTTCGTGATAGTGACCCAGCTTTTCGAAGGCAGTGGCAGCAGCCCAGCACCCACCCTCAGCACCGATCAGCTCCTGCTCTCCTTCCCCAGTGTTCATAGCACAGCCAGCAGAACCGACACCCCCAGAAGCCAAGCCCCTGAGCGGACTTGCCAGTTCCTGCCTAACGCCTATGGAGGTTGCCATCCTTCGCTTAGGGTCATGATGGGAGCTTCTTCCAGAATGCCAGAGCTGCCAGCTCAGGGGGCAACGCTGGAAGGGCATGAGAGCTGGTCGGGGGTGGGGTGGACATTTCACTCCGTTCTTTAGGATGAGAGGTGCCTGTGCCCAGGAACAAGTTCTAACCCATTCGCTGCATTCCTCAGTCTGCTGTTAACTTGGGAGGGTAACAGAAATGTGGTCTTCTGAGCACGCACTGTCCTCGAGATGCACCTGTCCTCTAAAAGCTGCTGAATTTCCCCTTCTGTCCTCCTGGCCTTTGCAAGAGGCTGAGGCAGTATCAGAAGCGCCATCCCTTTCCCCTCCGATCTGGGCTCCGCTCCCCTTTTTCTCAGCCAAGCCTAGCGTCCAAAGGCACAGGACCACCCCGGGGCCCCAGCGACTCAGCCTTAGCATCGGCCCCACCCAACTCCTCCCTCCCGGGTGCGTGTGCGCGTTAGGGAGAGGGGGGCCTCCGGCCACTCAGGAGTTAAACTGGCAGCGGGACCGTAGGGAGGGGGGGTGGCGTGGCATGCAGACGGGGAGGAGGCGACCCGAGCGGGCCGCGGAGGTTGGGGGAGCGGCGGCGAAGCGGGCGGGCAGGTTGAGCGCGAAGCCGGGAGGAGGGGCGCGCGGGGGGGCGCGGGGCGCGCGAGGGCCTGCTCTGTGCACTTGCGGCCGCGCCGAGCGGAGGGAGCGCCCGGCTGTCGCCCGCCAGCCTCCGGCCACCACGCGCAGGGCTGCGCGGAGCCCGGGGCGCGGACGGCGCGGGCGCGGGCGCGGGCGGGGGCGGCGAGGACGGCGATTCTGCGGCCGCGCTCGCCCGGCCGGGGCCCAGGACCGCTCCCCGGACGACTCGGCGGCGGGGAAGGTGCCCGCGACCCTGCCCGGCCTGCGCCGGCGGCAGCGGCTTGGAGGGAGGGCGCGTCCCGGCCTCCCCCAGCCCAGCCCCGGGCCGAAGCCGGAGCCGAGCGGGGCGCGGCAGCGCGGGCGGCGGACGGCGGCCCCGGGAGCCCGGACGGCGCCCGCGGGTGAGTGTGCGGCCTCGGGCTGAGCCCCGGGCAGCGCGGGGGCCCGTCGGCGTGGCGGCGGGAGCGGCCGGGGACTGGGGGAGGGGCGGGCCGCGGGCGGCCGCGGGGACGCGGGCCCAGGAGCCTGGGACTCGGGGAGGGAGGCGGTCGCCGGGGCAGACGGAGGCAGGGCTGGTTCAGAAGGTAAAGAAGGCGGCCGGCCGCTCGGGCAGCACCCGAGGCGGCGGGGGAGGGGGCGGCCGGGCTGTAATCCCCCCGGGGGAGGCCCGAGCCGCCCCAAACTGTTGCTGGGTAGAGCGGCGCCCGGAGATGTCGGGCAGCCGAGAGGTGGCCGAGGGGATAGGGAGGGCGGGACAGGGGCCGACCGGCTGGGGGGAAGCTCTCCGGGGCCGCTCGGAGCTCGGGTGTCCGCGCGGAGGGACAAGGTGGCCTTGGTGTCTGTCCGAAGTATCTGGAACCGGGAGCCAGGCTT
>PISX010001760.1:132814-182837 GCA_004024625.1 Mellivora capensis
GGGATGGGCCGGACTTGGTCCCAGCCGGGGGGGGGGGGGGGGGGGGGGGGGGGGGGGGGGGGGGCTCTGGGAGTAGGAAGCGGCTTCGGAAGGACAGGTCTGGGCCCACCGGGGCACCCAGGAGGCAGGAGGGGGCTGGCCAGCCACAGGTGGTCCATCAGTCCTGCAGGCGAAGGGCGGCGCAGGCTCTGGCTGCCCAGCCAGCGAGGAACCGCTGGGTGAGGGGGGGCTGACCTCCATTTAGGGCTGAGCTGAGAAGCTAAAGAGGTGCGGGAGACCTGGGCACTGGGGGGTTGGCCCTAGGGGTGTTGCTGTGCCCCCCCCAGTCCCTGTTCTTCCTCCCCCGCCGAAAGAACAGGAAGGAAAATGTCAGCTGGGCTTTGTGCTCTGTTCCTCAGGCTGCCGCAGCTCCCATCTGTTGGAGCCAACGCAGCTTCTAATTGGGCGACGGGCAGGGTCCGGAGGGGGTGGGCTGGGCACAGCGTTCAGTTGCCAGAGATGGGTCGGTCAGTGCGCAGTTTGAAGACCCCGGTGGCTGTGGCGGGGTGGTTGAGAGAACGGCCTCCTCCCGGGGTCAGGGGAGTAGAGGCAGCTCCCCAGCAGCTTGGTGAGTACCATTGAGATTTGGGTCTTTCCATGTACCAGGCCAACAGCAGACTCCCTCTTCCCTGCCAGCCCGGGATGGGCTTTGGCCCCAGGTCTTCTTCCTGAGTAAGAAGGCCAGGTTCGGTTCCCAAAGCCCACTGCTTCTTAAAGGTCCCACCAACAAAGATTACTGGGCATGGGGTGGGCAGGGCTTGTGTCTAGGGCATTGAGCGTCCCCCCCCCCCCTTGCCTGTAGTTATCAGGAAAATAAAAGTCAGCTATAGGTGGCCTGACCCACTTTCCCAGCTGGCCAGGTGCCCTTCTGTGGAGAAGAGGAAAGAGAAGGGCACAGCTAGGGGTCTGAGCCTTCCAGGCCCTTTTCCTTCCCCCCTGGGTTGATTCACACTGGGTGTCCTCCTTCCTGCCTAAGGGGTCCCTCTGAACCTGGATGGGGCCCCATTCTTTGGCAGGGATGGAACTAAGGGCACAGTGCTTCAGGGACTGAGACCTGCCCAGTGCCTGGTGGACACCTAGTATATAGGAGCATCCCCAGATGCACACTCTCCCCCGGCACCACCTCCCCGAGGAGCCAGTAGAGGCAATGGGAACTCAGGGGTCTGCTGGGATGAATTCCCCAGCAGGCTGAGACAGCAGCTTTCCTCTGTAACTGTCCATGATTGCTCCCCACTTCCGTTCTTTTCTCCCTCTGCCTCCCTCCTTCTTCCTCTTTCTCTCCTCCCCTCACTCTCTTTCTTCCATGGGTATCTCCTTGTCTCTCTTTCCCTCACATTGTTCTCCAAGACCTCTCCTTCCCTCCCTTTCTGATCTCTGTCTCCACCTTTGCCCCCCTTCTGTTCTGAAAACTGCAGCATAAACCACAAGGCAGGCATGTGTGCTCGGTTCCCGAACATCCTGAAGGTGGGGACACATGCACTGTTGGCTTTGCTGTATCCTCTTTGCAGAGGAGGAGGCTGGGCTGGTGGCCCTGGCAGCTTCATTTCCCTGGCATGCCCCCTGGCCCCTGCTGTTTACCCCTCCTAGCCTACCCCCATCCATCTTTTTATTTGAAAGAAAAAGAAAGTCCATTGCTTTAAAAAAAAAAAAAAATCAGCAACTTATTGAGCACTTACTATGTGCCTGGTGCTATTTCAAGAGCTGAAGATATAAAGGGGCTCCTGGGTGGCTCAGTGGGTTAAAGCCTCTGCCTTCGGCTCAGGTCATGATCCCAGGATCCTGGGATCAAGCCCCGCATCGGGCTCTCTGCTCCGCAGGGAGCCTGCTTCCTCCTCTCTCTCTCTCTCTCTCTCTCTGCCTGCTTGTGATCTCTGTCTGTCAGATAAATAAATAAAATCTTAAAAAAAAGAGAGAGAGCTGAGGATATAGCAGTTAAACAAACCTCCATGTCTCAGGGCAGAACTGAACTTGTATTTGGACTTCCCGGCTGATTAGTTCTGTGCCTACCAGCCTCTTTCAAAGACCCACTTCTTAGGGGCAGGGGAGGGTAGTGTGAACAATCCTAGTGAAATGTCATCATCATCATCATCATAGCAAGTGACCTCTAGCAGGACAGGCCCAGCTCCTTACAGCATTACCACTTACCCCAGAGCTTACAGACCCAGGGTCGTTCTGTCCTTAAGACATTTCTGATCTAGGGACGCCTGGGTGGCTCAGTTGGTTAAGCGGCTGCCTTCAGCTCAGGTCATGATCCCAGCATCCTGGGATCGAGTCCGCATCCGGCTCCTTGCTCTGCAGGGAGCCTGCTTCTCCCTCTGCCTCTGCCTGCCACTCGGTCTGCCTGTGCTCACTCGCTCTCTCTCTGACAAATAAATAAATTAAAAAAAAAAAAAAGACATTTCTGATCTAAAGGCAGGCCCATTCATATCTTACCATTTACCTGAGAGGTGGAGCAGACGGCCAGTGTTTTAGACAGAGAACGGAGAAAGAAATGTGTTATTTAGCACCTACTAAGCACCAGTCTGTCACGGGCTTTACAAAAATTATCCCATTTGATGCTCCTGACAACCTAAGAGCTAGATTGTCATCCCCTTCTTCAGAGCTAGGGTACTGAGGACCGGAGAGCATAAACTACTTGCCCCAGGTCACACAGGTCTCTGTTTTCAAAGCACTAATTGTCTGCAGTTCCTCTAGCCTCTGTGATGTCTGTGACATCTGGCCCCTCGCACAGCTGTCTGAAGGCACATTGTCCCCGCGTTTTTCAGAAGGCTGCCTCTTCTGCTCAGCTAGAATGTTAGACTAGATAAGGATCTGCTGAATGGTTGCATGAATACGTTTTCTCAGGGGCTCGGCGGGGGCTTCTTGGAGGAGTTAGGACCCTGAGAGAGGAGGTGGGGAGGGTAGCGGCTCTTCCTCATCCCGCACAGATCAGTGACAAGCTATAGACAGGCAGCCACCCCCCACCTGCACCCCCACTCTGCATCCAGGTAGAACTGATGGGAAATTGCTGTTTTCATTCAGGGTCAGGGTGTAGGAGCTTGGTCCATGGCCAGTGTAATGAGTCAATATCACCAGTGTTTCTCAGCCTCCTCGGGTGGGCCTGGGCTCTATAAAAGCTCCAAGGCCAAGAATGGGGGTAGGAGGCTTTGAAGGATGCAAGAGCTACCTGGAGGGACAATGGGCAGGGCCCGGATGGGGTGGGGGAAAAGGGGGGAGTGATCAAAAAACAAAAGGAGAGGAGCACAAAGGCAGAAGAGAAACTGGGAAACAACAAACACAGAGCAAAAGATAAGACAGAAAGAGGGCAGACAAGGTGTGCGGTGGGATCCCTAGGACAGCGAATAAGAAGGGCACCTTTATCTCCTACTTCCCCGAGAGGCTTGGGTTTCTCCGTCCTGCAGCTCAGAGGCTGGAATACTCACCAAGTTAGCCTCAAACAGGTGTTGGCTTATGAGGTCAACCCATCCTTTCTAAGCACCTACTGTGTGCACAGCCCCATGCTAGGGACAGAGGCTCATCAGATGTCACCCCTGCCTTCCAAGAGTTCACAGTAAGAGTATAGAGTCTCGAGCCACACTGCGAGGGTTCAAATCCAGGATCCACTTGGGTGGAGCTCCACTTCTAGCTGAGTGATGTTGGACGTGTCACCTAACCTCTCTGTGCCTCGGTTTCCTTGTGTCTAAATGGGATAACCATAGAACCTACTTCAGAGGGTCGTTACGATGATTTAATGAGTGAACCCATGTAGCGAGCTCAGAACAGTGCCTGGCCCGGTAAGTGCTGTGGGACTACCACTATCATTAAGTGGGGGCAGGCTTATAACAATGAAGAAGTGCTGTGATACAGGGTGCGCAGACAGGGGACTGGCTCTGTCTGCGGGTTAGGAAATGGCTCTCAAAGGACATGACATTTGGGGCAAGGCTTGAAAAGGAGTCAGCCGGGCACAGATGGTGGGTCTGAGGACCATGGTGCGGAGGAACCTGGGGCCCCGGAGTTGTGGATGGAAAGGGGCCTGCTGTATGTGCGTCACCGTCTGTGGATATCAGGAACACCTTGAATGTGGCCCACCTTGGCCTCTTTGTCTCCAGTGCCTGGAGACATTGTTGGCCTTTGGGCAAAGGCTCTGGTGCGCCCCTGCTGGGACTGGCCTCACAACCATGTCCTCTCCGATGTTCCCATGGGCTGAGGGAAGCTGTCTTGTAGGAGGTGAGCAGAACCAGGTTTGGTTTAGAACTCAGTTTCTCTCTGGACATTTCTCCCCCCGCCCCCCCGCCCCCCCCCGCCCCACTCCTTCCCTGCTGATCAGCATTTGATGGACTTGAAGTGGGTCCCGAGCTGAAGAGGAGGCAGGGGGTTCCTGGGGCGACAACTGTGTCTCAGCATCCCCCTCTCGCACTGAAATGGCACTCACGGTAGCCGCGGGTGTTTATTGAACGCTTACTATGTGCCAGGTGCTGTGCCAAGTGCTTTACATTCGTTCGCCCATTAAATCCTCCAAAACACCCCGATGGGGTAGGTGCTTTTATGACCTCAAATTTAAATGCAAGGAAACCAAGACTCAGGTTCAGTAACTTGCTCAAGGAGCGTAGCTGGAAAAAAACAGAGGAGTTAATGTTCTCTCTGACCCAAGGGCTCCTGCTCTAGAACCACTCCCGAATCCAGTGCACCCTGGACCTCCTAGAACATTCTCTGGGGGCATCCTGACCATTCCCCTCCCTCCCCTGGCTGAAAAGTTCCCGAATCCTGTCCAAGCTAGGAACTGCCTGTCCCCTTTGGGGGACCTTCAGAGAAGGTCTCCCCTCTTCTTGCCCCTGTAGGTCACAGTTCTTTGAGAGCCAACATTGTTTCCTTCAGTTTTAGCTAAGTGCCTCTGGGGCTGCAGGAAGCCAGTGGCGGCAGAGAAGGCAGATCCTAAGAGCTAGTCCCCACAGCCACATAGTGGGAACCAGTATGAAGGTGACTTCTGGGAGATATGAGCATGGGATGCAGACCCCAGATTGGGTAGATTAGTGGGGATGGTTTGAAATGAGTGCTCTCAGTGCAGTGTGTCTAACTAGGGAGGCTCGTGTGTCTTGGGAGGAACAAGGACAATCCTTCATATTTACATGTCACAAAATGGATCATCCAGGAAAAAAAATATATGCAAGAAGGGGCAGCAGAGTTAGATAGCCAGCCTGGGTCCCCCAGGAAAAGTGGGTCTGTCTTACCTGACCCAGTCTTTTTAAAGACAAAGGAGGAGGAGAGAAGAAAGGCAGAAAAGGTTATGTTCCTCTTTAAAGTGTTCTCAGCATGAACATTCAAAGGCAGGTGATGAAGTTTCTGTCTTTGGCCTGGGAGGGCAGAGGTGCGACATCCAGGGGAGCGAGTGAGCACAGAGGGGCAGCTGCTGGGCAAGCCAGAAATTTAAAAGCTGTGTATGGGGGTTGGGAGGGGGTGGACTTGACACAGGACCTTGCCTGCCAGTGCCCCCGCCCCCACCTTCTACTTTTGGACAGACCTCCCAGTGGGATGAAGGCAGCTGGGGCTCGCACAGCTCCGGGCCTCTGAACTTTGGAAGGTGCTTCCCCAGCATTGGTCCAGGAGTGGAATGCTGGAATCCCACTTCTGGAAGGGGCTTCCAGAATGTTCCTGTCCATGGCCCATCTCTGAGCCATCTCAGACACAGGGTGGGACTGGGAACTCTTCATTCAGCAAGTATTTATTAAGCATCTGTGCTAGGCACTGGGGGAACAGGAGACAGTGAGCACCCAGAGATCTCTGTCCTTGTGGAGCTGACACTTCACGGTCTGGGGAATACAGTAAAATGAATAGTATGTTTGAGACTGGCGAGCGCTGGAAAAAAATAAAGCGGGGGTGGGGCAGTGGGAGAGTCTGTGTTAGGAAGAGGAGAGTCTGTCATTCTGTACATGGTGGCCTGGGGAGACCTTGCTGAGACGGTGACACATGAGTAAAGATGAAGACGAGGCGAGATGGGAAGGGCGCGTCAGGTGGAGGGAACAGCAGGTGCGGGGGCTCAGAGGCAGGGCTGTGCCTGGAGGGTTTGAGGGACATTCGGAGGCCAGATCTTGGAGAGCCCGGAGTGAAGAGCTTTCCTCAGAGCCAGATGGGGGGGTGCCTTTGCAGGGGTGAGAGCAGGGGTGATGGGAGCTGACCCTTTAAAATCTGAGGTTGCCGCTGTGTCCATGTCAGTGTTTCCCTGAGGGCCTAGTCAGGAAGTTCTCCAGCCATCGAAGCCACCGTGGTCCATCCGTCCTGACCCGCTAAGTCCCCGTTTTCCGGGGACTGTGTCCCAGGCAGGGTGGGCCGTGGGGTAGGGGAGTATGTAAAGAAGTGTAAGACACAGTCCTTGCTGGTAAGGAAACCCACCAGTCAGCTGGGGAGGCAAAACTCACACTCACAAGCAATAACGAGGGAATAATACCAGACAGTTATTTAAAACCAAGTGCTAAACTGTGTGATTTAGACTATAAATGTTATCAGAACTGCGAGCTCTGTGTGGGAGTGTATAGGAATGCTTCCTCGAGGAGGTGCGACTGACTTGGGCCTGGGGAAGGAGTGCGGTGTGACTCTGTAGAGGAGAGGGCTCTTCCGTGGGGAACGTACAGCTGGGGGAGGGGGAGAAGGGTGACTGAGGTGAGGGCATGCATGGGAGGGAGGTGTAAGCTCCCCGGGGCAGGGGCAGACCCTCAGTTGCGGGTCCATCCTTACCCTGCCATCCTGGGACGGGAGAGCAGCCCTTTAGAGAATGAAAACCTACTCTCCCGTGCTCCTGCCCTCTCCTCTGGAGAACCAGCCATCTCTGTCTTTTGAAGCCCTCTTGCTTTGAGAAGGCCCTGTTTTCCACTCTCTGGCTATTTTCATATATCTGCACTCTCCTGGTCTGCTGTATCTACCAGCCTCCCCCCAACCCCCCCTCCACCCTGCCCCAACACCCGCCCCCCACCAGTTATCTGGAATTCCCAGGAGCTCCCATTTTTCTACCCAGTCTGCAAGCAGCTTCTTGTCTCCCTTCCCCTTGTTGCCTGTGCTCCTTTGAGGAGGTTACCCCTAGACCATTCCAGTGGGTTTCACTTCGAGTTAACTGGGAATAAAGTTGTGCAGAAAGGAGCAAGCATTCCCCCCATGGTGGGGGGGGATGGGGGGTGGTAAGTCTGTCCTTACCCTGGAGAGAGGCTGCCTGGGGCTTGGCAGTTTGGGCTCACTCCTGTCACGTGGAGAGAGATTGCCCTGGAGTGGAGTGGGGTCCCTGGATAGTGCCCTCACCCACCCGAGACCCAGGTGGACCCTCCCCTCCCGGGCCGTGGACTAAAGAGCGGGGGCCAAGGGTCACATGGGCAAAGCCGTCTGCTCCACAGTCTTCTCCCCTCTGGGTGGTGGGCAGCCTGAGAAAAGAGAGCCCAACAGCTCTACCCCAGAGGCTCCGGGCATAACCACCTAGAAGACACGGGCCTAAGCCCAGAGCTCCTCCCCGCATGGTTCACAGTCCAGAGCGGCTGGCATTGGAGCTGGGTTAGAGCCCCTTCCCAAACCACAGGCCCTTGGGCATTTGACCTAACCTCCCTGAGCCTCCGTTTCCTCCCCTATAAATCCGAGTTAAAGGCACCCACCTCTTGGGGCGGTTCATACCGAGAGCTGACAGCAGCGAGTGCTCAGGGTGTGCAGAAAGCTTTACCTCATTTCCACAGAACGTTGTGAAGTAGATATGACTCTCCCCGATTTTGCAGTTGAGGAAACTAAGCTGGGAACCATTAAGTAACTTGCCAGAGGCCACGCACGGCCAGCAAGCGGCAGAGCCGGAATTCAGCCCCAAATCTTCCTGACGCCAGAGCCCGGCTCCTCCAGCACCACATTAACCGAGCTAATCTGTGTAAAGTGCCCAGCTACAAAGTCGAATCTCAATAAATGTGAGTTCCTTTTCTCCTGCATGTTCCCAGGGCAACTCCTCCAAAGAAGAGCTTTCCCACCACATCCCGTTGCTTTTCCAGTGTCCCAGGGGACATATGACAGAGGGAGCGACGAGAACCAGCTGTCTGCTTATACCAAGGGTAAAAATAAGGCTGGGAGAGGGTGAGGAATTTGCATAAAATCTGAAAACACCTGGGCTGTGATTAATACCCCGGACACCTTTCTTGTGAGAGTCTCGTTGTTTCGGACGGTCAGCAGAGGGGGGTCTTGCGGAGGTAGGAATGGAGGCCACCGTGTCCCCCAGGGGCAAGTCGGGGCCTGTCCCACCTGCAAAGGCCAGAGTTGATCCTTACAGGCCCCAAAAGGCGCTAGCAGGAAGATTCTCAGCCCTGTGCTTACTGAACATGGGCACTGCTTCCGGAGTTTGTTATAAATAACCTGGGGAGTCCTCTGGATAAATCCAGGAAGAAGACAGACAGTATTGAAGGTCAGGGTGTGGGAAGGAAGGATGCTGTCTCAGCTTTACAACGATGAAATCAGTATCCCTTCTGTGAGCGATGGGGGTAGGTAATGGGCTACAAAGAACAAGGTCATGGCCTCAGGGAACTTTCAGTCTGATGGGAGAGATCACATGCTGCATACACAGTTCCCTCTGGCTGTCCCTGGAAATAAAAATAAGAACAGATGATGGCAGAGGAGTCTGAATACAGGGGTGCTCACGGTGTGGTGAGGAGAGAGCCGAAACGGGTGGGTTCCCCAAAACGTCTCTCATGCTTTCCTCCCCGCAGCCCCTTTTTCTGGTGGACATAGAGACCCATCTCCCTGCACACCCCATCGGGGCAGCCCGAGCCTGCCAACATGCACACTTGGGGGGCAATCCACAGGGTTCTTCCAGGTTTCCTCGCCAGGACCCCTCCGGGAGGAAAGAAGGGGGTCCAGGTCATGGCAGCAATCGAGAGTCCTCTGGTTGTGGGGCTTTCAAACATTTCTAGAAATTGATCCTTTTTTTTTTTTTTTTTTGCCAAAAACAAACTATACAGCTGACCCTCGAACAGCACAGGTTTGAACTATGCGGGTCCGCTTCGACATGGGTGGTTTTAATGAATACATCGGAAAACTATTTTGTAAATAAACATGAATTTCTTTGTCATATCGTTCTCATTTTTAAAAAAATATTTATTTATTTGACAGAGAGAGAGAGAGAACATAAGTAGGCAGAGAGGCAGGCAGAGAGAGAGGAGGAAGCAGGCTCCCTGCTGAGCAGAGAGCCCGACGCGGGGCTCGATCCCGGGACCCTGGGACCATGACCTGAGCCGAGGGCAGAGGCTTTAACCCACGGAGCCGCCCAGGCGCCCGTATTGTTCTCACTTTGGAGGTCCAGTGTTAGTAACCCAGGTAGCATCTCTGACGCTTCTATCACGTAAGACATCATCAATGATGGTACCGACGGACGATTCATTTTATAAACAAATGATGTACATTTACGGTATCGATAAACATAGCACAGCGCTGTAAATGTGTTCTCTCTTCCTTTTGACTTTTTTTTTTTTTTTTTTTTTTAAGTAGACTCCACACCCAGCGTGGAGCCCAATTCAGGACTTGAACTCAAGACCTGAGCTGAGATCAAGAGTCGGGCGCTTGACAGACCGAGCCACCCACGCTCAGTCTTGTGACGTTCTTAACAACATCTTTTCTCTTAGCTCACTTTATTGTAATACAGTATATAATACATATAATGTGCAAAACACATGTTAGCAGTTTATGGTAACAGAGAGACTTCTGGAAGGTCAGCAGTAGGCCATTAGTCGTTCAGTTTTTGAGATTTGGGGGAGTTGAGAATTGCACATGGATTTTTCACTGAGCGTGGTGGGGGTGGGTGGGTCGGTGTGTTGAACTTCCTGTTCTCCAAGGGTCAGTCGTATGTGAGTAGGGTAGGCAGACTCGTGGCCTCCCAAGGATATCTGCCTGCGAATCCGCAGAACCTTCGAATATGTTATGTTGTGATACGAGGGAAGGTACTAAGATTGCAGGTGGAATTAAGGTTGCTAATCAGCTGCCCTTCACATAAGGAGATTATCCTGCATTATCCAGGTAAGGCCAGTGTAATCAATCTCACAGGGTCCCTTACCTGTGGAGAAGGGAGGCAGAAGTGAGAGTGATTAGGTGTGAGGAAAGACTTGATAAGATTTCCATCTTGAGAAGAAAGAAGGGGCAGTGAGCCAAGGCATGTGGGCTGCTCTAGAAGCTGGAAAAGGTGAGGGAGCAGGTTCTCCCCTCCGAGCCTCCAGAAGGAGCACAGCCCTGCGTGGCACTCCGGTGTTAGCCCAATGAGACCCACTTTGGACTCCTGGCCTTCCAAACTATAAGATAACAAATGGGTTATTTAGGCCTCCAGTGCTGTGGTTGTACATGACACCCGCAGCAGGAGACTAGTGGGGCAAAGCCAGTGGAACAGAACCCCACGGCCTTGGCCTCATCCTGACCCATAGCCACAGAGGAGCCACTCCTAACTTGGAAGCTCGGGGGAGCTTGGCTGGAAATACACCATGTGGGAAACCCGATCCGGTTATTCTCAGATAATGAAACTGAGGCCCCAGAGAAGGGCGTGTGCCGAGGCCACCCTGGGCTGGTGGAGGCAGGGGCTGCTCGCCCCTGTCTTGTCTGAAATTGCGGGGGCTTACACACATTCGCTCGGCCCCGCGTCCATTTCCAACAAGCGTTATGTGTGTCTTCTTGCCGCCAAAGACCCGGTGCTGTGCGTAGCATGGGGCAGAAGCAGAAGTGAGTTCCAAGCCTGGGAAGATGGGACAGTGCTGCCTGAGTGCTGGTCCTGCCTGCACCCCCTCCCTGGGCTCAGTTTCCTCCAAGCCTGGGCAGTCAGCACAGGCGGCCTCGGGCCCCAGGGCCGGCCCCAGGGCTTTGAAGGGCTTTTAAATTGCTAACAGCAAATGTTTATTCATGATTGAAGCCAAGAAGGATTTATAAATGCATTTTAATACCTTGCTGATAAAATAGTAACATTCCATCTTTGCAATCTTGTAAGGAATACAGGAAGATACTGTAAAAGCTTTACTGTGTGTATCTATTATAACCAGGTACTCAGAACACACACACACACATGCGTGCGCACACACATACACACACACACACACACCACCTCCTTTAGTGTTGCACCATACCAACTTTTCAGAAAGACCATCTCGAAGCTCTCCTGGATAGCGGAGTAAATAGCGTTCAAGGTTTAAAGACCTTGGAAGGAGTAGGGGAGAGATGAAAGGAGTAAGCAGCACACATTTCAAAGCCCGCTTTTAAGGCCTGCGGCCCCAGGGCCCACAGCTGGGTTAGCACAGCCACCTCCTCAAGGTGCAGACGAGGCTCCATGAGAGGTGGGGCTCGCCCCCCCCCCCCACTGACCACCAGCCCCTGGAGCACCTGCAGGGGTGAAGGGCCGGGCCCGGGGAGGGGGCCCAAGGCCCGGAATCAGCACCCTGAGAGCAGAGCGCCTTATCTCCCCTCTGCCAGGCTCGTTGGCCCTCCCAGCTCTCCCCACAGCACACCTGAGCCACTGGCCGGCCCCAGGGCTGCGGGCTCCTGGTATCGGTCTCCATGGCAACCCCGTATTTGCCGTTCTGGTTTCTAATGACTTATTGGCATGTGTGGTAATTTGCAGAGCTTGGCAGGCAGAGCTGGGGGAGCTAGGGGGAGGTGGGGGTTGGGGGGCAGCGAGAGGGCCGTGGCAATGGCGAGGGGGTTGGGGTTTGGGATAGAGAGAGGCCCGCTCTCCATCGCATCCCACTCTTTCCTGTCCCTGCTGATTAATCTCTGGAGTAAGGGAGCTGCTTCAGGCCCAGAGCCCTCCTCTCAGGAGCATCGGCTGTCTCCCGGCCCCTGAGAGGGAGACAGGTGGATGGACAGGTGCGGAGCACAGCTGCTCCCCTGTCAGGCAGAGGCAGGCAGGCGGGGGCAGGTGCAGGGGGGCGGCCAACAGCCCTGTTCATCGCCGGCAGGTCAGAGCGCCTGTTGCTGATGCTCTCCTGCCTGCTCCTGGGGTCCACTAGTCGCTCTGCCTCGTGGGAAGGGAAGCTGGGAAGGTCTGTCGCCAGGACGAGTCCTCACTGGCCTTCGCGGGGCTCAGAGAACCAAGCCCAGCAGCACTGAATGAAGTGCCAGGTTGCCTGGGTCGTGGGTGGACCAGGCGAACAGTCAAAGGGGGCGAGATGAGTGAGGGCCTGACCCTCTTCACTTTCCTTCAGCAAAATTTAGCCAACCTCAGAAGCAGTTCCCCGGGGTAAGGCAGTAGGGAGTCCCCAGCTGGGTTGCTGCAGCCTTCCTGCATGCTTCTCTGCCTCCCCCTTTGCGTCCGTTTCTCTCCATTCTGTTCTGTTTGCGTGTCCTTAGAGGTGGCCTGGTGTGCCTCGAAGATCGCGGTCTTTAAAGTGGGACACCTCTGGGTTAGGATCCTGCGGCCCTACCTACCAGCTCTATGACCTTGGACATGTTTCTTTACCTCTCTTTGAGCCTCGCTGCGCTCCTCTGTAAAATGGGGTTTAGGTACCCATCTCACAGGTTGTGGAAATGAAACCAGCCCATACTTGTAAAATGCTTGGCACCCAGTAAGCCCCAGTAAATACCCAAGAGTTTTAGAAGTGATCTTTTATCGACGCAAATACACAGGAGCAATGTGATCAATAATTCAAAAAATTCCAGTGGGCTTGAGTTTTCTTTTTTAAATATTTGAGAGTAGTCTTCATCTATTCAGTAAATACTTATTGAGTATCTACTGTGTACCAAGTACTGGGTCAAGTGTTGGGTTGCTCCTGATACTTTGTGATTAGGGTGGAATTGCGCTGCAGGTGCATACCCCAAGCATATTGCATCTGACGGGAGATGGAAGGAGAGGGAGGCTGAGGAGGGCCAGGAGCCTCAGGAGCGTGGTCCAAGATCAGCCACAGAAGTGGATCTTCTGTGGATTTCTGAGAAGCAGCTGGCCCCAAGAGAAGGGTGTGCATTGTGACGGCTCTGTCCCCGTCCTGTGCAGACGCACCTGCTGCCTGACTCCTCAGAAGCAGTGAGTCTGTTTGTAGGGCTGGACAGTGGGTGAAGGAGCCCGTGGGTGGCTGTTCCTCCACTTCCATAAGCCCCTGCCGAGGCTTGAGGGGACCACCTGGGCAGGGACCACCCAGCCACCAGACAGAAGAGGGGCAGACGTACCTCCCCTCCCCTGGGCACCTGAGCAGATCACAGCTCCTCGGCTGGTGCTGGGCGGGAGGCAGGAGGAGCAGGGGGGAGCTGGGAGACTTGGCTGCCATCTCTGTCAGCAGATGGACTTCTGCCGGCAGCGGGAGTCTGTCTGTTCTTCCACAAGCCTCTCCGCAGCCCCCTCCGAGACCAAGCAGCAGAGATGCGCACGATGGAACGTCACACACGGCGGGGCCCTGGAGAGTGTCTGGCCCATGCTTCCCCACTTTCTCATTCACATTAGAGCACACATGCACAGCGAAGATGGCTCAGGGACTCGGAGCAGAGGGCTGGGGGGTGGGGAGTGGGAATCAGTATCTCAGCATGCCTGAACCCATTCGTGGCTCCTTAACGTCACTGGGGAAGGTCCAGCGTAGCCAATCCCCCCAAACTGTTTTTATTGATGAGAAACCTTAGACTCTAGGAGGGGAAAAGACTGGCCCAAGGTCACACGGCATGTCAGTCTCGTCAGAACTACCTATAAATCTCCTAACTTCTGACCCTGTGCGCCATCTACTACCTCTTCTTATGATTCCTGTTTTCTTTCCTGAACTTTCACTCTGGAGAATGTACTTGAGATGCAAGGGAATATAATTTCTCGGAGAGATGTATTCCCCAAATCTCACAAAATCAGGCTGTATCCCCCACCGCCATCACCAGCCACTCTCCTCATGCAGGGAAGCCTTTGGCATCTGCCCGAAGGCACGCTCCCCTTTCCCAGGCCGTCCATGGTCCTGGTTGAGACACACGACTCCATGGACCGCTCTAACTACCTCAGACCATCAGCCCTTCCCGCCCCAGCCGGTCACCTGACAATCTGCCATCACCTGAAGGTCACCTGGTGGAGCCACCCTGCTTTCGGGTCACCACCTCCTGCTCACTGAGCTTTGCTTGTCCAGTGACTCTCGAACAAACATTCTGTGGCCTCATGGGGATCTTTGGTCCACTGGTCCCCTCAGTCCCTCTTCTCTTGCCACCTGTCACCTTCCTCTGCCTTCCCTTCTCTGAGTCCAGATACATCCCTTGTCCCCTCATAAGAACCGTCCCCTCCAATATCCCAAACTCTCTTGACCCTCTGTCTTTTTACTGCCCCAGGCTGGCAAAGCCCCAGTTCTGGGCTAATCACTTTCTGCTGCTTTCCACCTGCATCCAAATAACTCAACCTGCTTAGAAAAAGGCACAAAATAAGGCAGATTGGTACCTCCAGAAATTCACCATCACTAACCCACCTTATGCTTCAGAAGTGCCTGGTGTTCCCACCCCACTCCCCTGGCTGTCTCTCTCCTGACTCTCCACAAAGCCTGTTACCCACATTCTTCTACCTGGACCTTGACCTACGCCCTCACTCTCCGCGGAGGACCTCACCTCCCATTTGCCAGGGAAATACAAGTCCTCAGGCAGGATCCCTCAACTCAACGCACCAACTGCCCCCCGCCCCCCCAACACACACACACACACACACACCCGTCTCTGCGCCAGTCCTCACTCCCACCCTCCCATTCCTGCAGAGAAGGCCATGTCCCAGTCCCCTTTTCCCCAACCTGTGCTTTTGATCCTGCCCTCTGGTCTCTTCGGGAAAACATCCTTCCCGTCATGACCAAGCTTCCCCCATCTTCAACAACAAAACCAAAAGCCTTCCTCAAGCGCAGCTCCACTGCCTGCTTCCACCTTGGGTCCTTTCTCCTTCCGAGCCGGGTCTCTCGGGAGAGCGGACTCTCGTAGCGCTCCTCACGTGCGCACCCCCCGGCTTCTTCCTCTGCCCCACTTCGGCCTGGCTTCCTTCCCCCTCACTCTCCTGAAACAGCCCTCTGTGTCGCTATACCAAGGAGCATATTTTAGTTCTCAGAAGCATTTTTCACTCCTTTCTGACACTTCCCTTTCCCTTGGCTTCTCTGGTCCCCTATTCCTGGCTTCTCTGCTCGCTCCCAAGTCATCTTGCTGACTCATCCTTCCCGTCTCCATCTCTAAACGTTGGCGTTCCGTCTGGTCCGGTTCAAGGCATTCTCTTCTGACTAGACACTTGTCCCCAGGCCATCTCATGAAAGGCTTCTGACACCCAGAAGCACACCTCCAGCCTGCACCTTTTCATCTCCATTGGGCCCCTTATATGCCCCCGCCTAGTTGACTCAGTTGGACGTCTCGGGAAGCCTCAGACTTGACATATCTAAAGACAGAGGCATGATTCTCCTCCTCACCCTCTCCCCGCCTTCTCCACCCCCTGCCGGATCCCCTTCCAGTGTCCCTGGGTTTGTGAATGGCCCCCGCTCCAGCCCGTTGTGTGTGCTGGGAGTCAGGGTCCATGCTTCCCCTGCATCTGGTCCCTCACCGGTGCCTATTTGATCCCTGGGCAGCACCAAGACCCAGGCCTCCACCCCATCTCCACTTTACCCCAGCCTGCACCACTGGGGTCACCTTGTGACCGACATGTGAGCATCTCCCCTTGCACTTCAAGTCCAGTCTCCAAATAGCTTCCAGAATGACCTTCTAAAGACACAAGTCTATCTGGTTACTCTCTCTCATACCCTCAGAACACTTCGGTGGTTCCCAGGGCCCTCCCCAGCTCTGCACTCTGCACACTGGCTTCCTCCAGTTCTGTGACTGCTAGGCTCTTTCTGGGCTCATGGCCTTTACTCATGCTGGTCCCTGGCCCTTAGTCACTCTTTCCACCCATACTGGTCCTCCCTAAATTCTTGGGTCCTTTTAGATCTCCACCCAAATAGCCCTTCCTTTGAGGTCCTTGGGGACCTCCAGAATCTTATCAGGCCCGTGGTAGACACTCTGGCAATGTCCTGGATTCTTCCTACCCACAACGTGCATCATGAGATCTAATTAGATAATTGGGTGTTTATTAGATAAACGTCTGTCTCTGCCAGTAGACTGTGACCCCATGAGAGTGAAGGCCCTATCTGTTGAGTTCACCAGGCACTGGCGCTTGGCACCTATTAGGCGTCCAAAAACTGTTTGGGGAGTGAATTCATTAGTGAAAGCTCTTTAGATACAAAAAGACCTCATGGGAAAAGCTACCCCCTGAGTGTGGCATTGGTAGGCCAGATAACCGCTGCCTGGCCCCTACTCCTCTCTCTTTTCCTTTCCTTTCTCTGTCCTTGCTTCACTAAAGACTCTGCCCAGATTCAAAGGGGATTTACTCTGATTTCCAACCAGAGGTGCAGGTTGAAGGAACAAATTTCGGGAGCAATAACAGTCATTAGTCCCTGAACACTTCCTCACAACCTGCAAGGCTCTTTCGTGTACATCATGGTGTTTGACTTTCTGTGTCCCTGGAGCCACACCCCAGCTTCTGGCATCTTCGGAACCCTTGTTGCACCATGGGGGAACCCACAGCTCAGGAAGGTTTGGTGGCTTTCCCAGCGTCGGTGTTGGTCAGTGAGGAGGTGGACTTGAACCTGATGTCTGTGGCCCCACTTTCCATGCGGTGTGCACCGCTCCATGCACAGGCTTGTAGAAAAGAGCATATGGATTATCCACTGTAGTGGAAGGAGGAGTGGTCCCCCAAAGTCCACCAAAGACAAAAGCCCACGCGGGGAGGGAAGGAGAGGGTGGGTCTAGAAGGTGACGCGTGGGTCGGTTTGCAGTAGGCTTACCCGCTATGTATAAGGCTAGTCCAAGTTGGTTTTGCATAGCCTGTGCCGCGCCCCTCACCTCCTCAGATACTTCCAGTCCTTCATTCAAGGCTGGGACAGAGGCACTGATTCAGTCCTCTCTGGGGTCCCAGTGGCAGGAGCGCCCAGGGAATCCACAGAGTCAAGAGCAGGGGTGGCTGAGGCTGGTGGAAGACAGTGGCTTCTTACCCCTGCCTCCTGAAGGACAAAGTTTGGGCTCTTGAGACATTCACGGCCTCCCTGGCTTGGCTTATGCCTACTTTGCCAGCCTCTTCCCCGTCACTCTTTACCCCCCAGAGGCCCAAGTAGAACCAGCTGCCCCTGGTTTCTCAGCCATCCTGTGTGGCTCTTACCTCTCTGTTCTGCTCGGACCATTCCTTCTGCCTGGTGCCCTTCACAGTCCCCTCACCTGGCTGACTCTTGCCATGCTTCCATACTTGGATCTAATGACATCTTTTCCAGGAAATCTTCCCCCAAACCCACAGAACTTCTCCCAGTGCTGGGCACACTCAGCATATCCTATTAAAAACCTCTCTTTGCTGTGTCTTCCTCTTCTGCTGGATAGGAAGCTCCTCAAGGCCACAGACCACGGCTTTCGGCTCTTCAGTGCCTGGCATGTCGTAGTCACAACAACAACATATAATGAAGGCTTATGATGCACTAGATGCTATGTGAAGTGCTTGATACTAACTCATCAGACCTCAAAAATGCCCTTATGCTCCCAGCACTATATCCCATTAAAAAAAAAATTATTTTAAAATATGCATAGAAAAAAATTTAAAAATAAAATAAAATATGCATAGGTTTGCTGAAACTGCAAAGAGGCGTCCAAGGAGGTCCTGAGTACCCTTCATCCAGCCTTTCCCATGTTAACCGCGTACGTAACTATAGGACGATATCCAAACCGGGACATGGATACCGATGTCACTCACAGAGCTCGTCCAGGTTTCCCCAGTCACACACACATTCGTGCGTATTCCTTCGTGTAACCACTGCCACAGTCAAGCTTACTTACCTGGACCATCTCTGGGCTCCCTATGCCAAACTTCAGAGCCACACCCCCCCTTTCCTAGCCCCCGGCAGCCCCTCGTCCACCCTCCATGGCTAGGGTTGTGTTGGTTCACTCATGTTACATAAGTGGAATCACTCAGCCTGTAATCTTTTGTTACTGTCGCTTTCTTTTCCCATCAGCATAACTCCCTGGGGTTCATCCAGGTTTTTGCTGTATCCACAGTTGGCCCCTTGTGTTGCTGAGCAGATCCCGTGAGAGGATGTCCTGCCATTCAGCTCTTCGTGCACTGGGGACACCCGGGTGGCTCTGTCGGTTGAGCGTCTGACTTCGGCTCAGGTCATGCATGACCCCAGGGTTCTGGGATCCAGCCAGAACCTGTATCTGTATCAGGCTTCCTGTTCGGCAGGGAGCCTGTTTCTCCCTCTGCCTGCCGCTCCCCCTGCTTGTGCTCATTCTCTCTCTCTCTCTCTCTCTCTCTGAAAAACAAACAAAATCTTAAAAAAAAAAAAAATTTCTTCACGCACTGCAGCACTTCGGCGTGACCCCCTTTCAAACGAGAAGATGAACTTGCCCAGGGTCGCCTAGCTAGTAAGTGGCACGTAATACACATTCAGGCCTAGGCACCCTATAGATGTTTATGGAACCAAGCTCAAGGCATTGAGGATACCTCGCGCTCTGCTCTGGGTCTTTGCAGGGAGGAGCTGCTCGGTAGACGCTAGCCGATGAGCGCAGGCAGGGGATGGCGGCTTACATTTACATAGGTACGAGCCCTGTGCCTGGGCAATCTCGAGAGAGGGTGTACGTCCCTCTCAGTGTCTTGCAGAAGCACGCTCTCCCTGTTCCTTGGAATATCAGAAAAGGCACATTGGGGCGGTAAATATGACCATATACGGGGACCGGCACTTCATGGCCTAAAACGCCCAAAGCTATTGGTTCCCACTTACTATCAGCCACACTTGCGTGGTATTTTGCATCTGATTTGCAGGTCGCTCATTTTTGCACAATCCCAAGAAACCCTCCTGGCTCCTGCTGCTTGTCGCTCCTGCCCACTCAGCCGTCCCAGGGTCAGGCGGTGCTGCTCTGGGCTCGGGCCGAGCCGGGGCAGCCCGCACAAACAGCGGGTTGGGTCCTGGATGCACCTGCTTAAAGCTGAACGGCCCCCAGGCCGTGAGGCCCTTGGAAGAGGAGCCGCATGTTTGCCTCTCGGCAGGGGCCTCCGGAGGCTTAATTAAGGAGGATTTGTGGAGCTGCTGGAAGTCCTCAACCTCAGGTGCAGAGAGCCAAATGCGATTAAGTGATTGGAAAGAAACCACAAGTCGGATGAGCCTCGCTCGTGGGCATGGTGCCCAGGAGATGGGTTAGCTTGAGCACCCTGCCGTCCCCTGCATTGGGAGAGGTGAGGTCACGGGGAGCCCGCCCCAGCCTCCAGCGATACACTGGACACGAGTGGGGTGTCCAGACTGGGACCATCACAGAGGGCATTGGGGAAACGTGTCCCAGGGCTCCCAAGGAAACCCGATTGGCTTTATTCCAATCAAGGCCTTACCAAGGGCCATGCCTTAGAGGGACACATAAAGGGGGGTAGGTCCTGCCCTCAAGGAACTGCTAATGGGTTGACCTACCCTCAAAGCAAATAAGAAATTATTAAACACTAAGCTAAATCGTACCAGCCCTAAAGCCAGTGGTAGTTGGTAGAAAGGACAGACGGTGTTATTTGGAGAAGGTGTCTTAGAGGAGATGGGAGGTGCCCCCGGGTGAAGGATTGGCCTGGGAACAGGTTTCTCAGCGGCGCCACCACTGTGACTCGGACTCGGGGAGGAACTGCTAAGGCAGCGCCAGGGGGACGTTCACAAAGAGGCATAAAACAAGACTTCAAAGTAATCTTGACCTCCCAGCAGGCCACCTGGGATTGTGTCCTCAGAGCCCTAGGAATGCATGACCACTGTTGTCGGAGGACGAGCCGAAGAAGAGTGGACCCGCAGTCGGGGGTGGCTGGGGCGGTAGAGGATCCTCTGGGTGAAAAAAGGCAAGTGTAGGAGTGAGGCCAAGGTGCTCGTAACTCAGGTCTCGTGTTTGAAGGATGTGGGCGGAGGTTCTGTACTGTAGGGACCTGGAAGGGGAGACATTCCCCCTGACATGGTGACGGAGGAAGAGCTGCCAGGGGAACGGGAGGCCATATGAGGCCATAAGGAGAGGTGGCCATGGAAACGAAGTGTGGGGAAAGGCGGGCCCTAGGGGGTTGGGGGCGAGGGCTGGAGGCACAGGTGCAGGGGAGAGCACTCCCAGAAGGAAGGGACGCAGCCCTGCAGGGTGATGCTGGCCAGAGCTCCAGAGCCTGCCGCTGAGAACCGCTGCTGGATGGAGCACAGCTGGGAGGCTGGGAAGCCACTTGGGGGTATTTGCAGGAGGCTCTGTGTGCAGAGGGACTAACAGACAGAAGGGGCATTTTGATGGCGGTTTCCAAAGGTGGGGAGACGATAAGAGGAGGAATAGGTTTCCTGAGGACAAGGGAGGGAAGAGGATGGTGTTTCTGGGGAGGAAAGCTTTCTCCCAAGTCAGAGGGAGTGGGCAGCCAGGAGGCCGGCAAAGGAGGCCCTGCCTGCCCGGTGCAGCCTGCCTGGTGCACCAGCCCCACTAGGCCGCCCGGGTGATGTTTGCAGAGGCCAGGGTGCGAATGGGAGCACGGAGAGCAGAAGATGAAGAATAGGGCTCCGCAGAGTGCGCCAGGGCGGCTTCAGGAGAGGAGTGAACAGACTGCAGCGGAGGGCGGGTGAGACCAGAATCCGGAATCTGTGATAGGGCCGGGCTGTGGTCTTCTGAACTTAATCCCGCAGTGCCTGGGGAGGAGAGGCCGAGTGGGGAGAACCACTAAGTTTCTCACGGAGGTGGGGCAGCCGTGGCCTGTTTCCCACACCACCCGGCCTTCTGCACAGAGACTCTCCTGGCCCAGCCTCCTCCTGCTCACAGCCCAGCGAGGAAGGCTGTTTGCCCCGCCTCGCTGTCTGGGGAGCTCTCCGCTTCTCCGAGCTTGAGGCCACTTCTCCTTGGCCTGACTTATCAATGGGCCAGCTTCTAAAAGAGTCCCATTTGCCCTCCACGGCTCTCTCCGCGCCGTTTTCATTTTTCTCCCCTCCTCGATCTTGCAGCCGTAGCTTAATAGCCTGCAAGAGGGTCAGACTGGGAAGATGAATGCGGGCCTGTGGGGGACCGCGTCCCGCCTCTCCATTAGGGAGGTGATGGAAGGCGGGGAAACAGAGAATGGATAATCCAAGGAGACAGGTAGGCACAAGGAACAGCTTGCGGGATAATCCAGCGCGGCCACGCGGGCCTGGTGTGTGCTGTGACGAGCTGAGCTCACTGCCTCCGAGTGGCTGGTCTGATTAGGTCTGACTTCGAGGAGCTGGTTTCATTTCCCAGGGCAGAGTAGGCAGTGAGAAGAAACCAGGAAGGGCAAAGAATGTTTGCTGGAAGGAAGCCACCAAGCGAACAGTCCTCTAGCACACATGTGAGCGGAGTGCAGGGTCCGTGTCGGCCCCCACTGTACGACTTGGCACCCCAGAGCAGTCCAGATGCCGGCAGTTCAGCCCAGGACACAGCTCCCTAAGCAGCGTGTTCCTCGCATGTTGTGTGTCGACCCTTAATGGCCACACGTGAATCGGGGAGAATGCCTGGGGGAATCCCTTAGCAGTGGGGTCAGGGCAGCGAGCCCGTGTGACATCCCGGTGCCCACCCGGACCTTGCTCCCATGCCCCGGGTCCACAGGCTGGTGCCTCTGGGTGCTCTTTGCCAGAGGGACTGTGAAGACTCCCAGGGGCTACTGCCGTGCCCTCCCCCGACCCCCAGCATTGGCTGATGCTTCCTTTGCACCTTTGGCATCAGCTAGTTCACGGTCCAGATGGAGGAGGAAGGGGAGGCCCTCTGAGGCAAAGCACGTGAGATTGAAAGGATATCCCAAAAGGCCTCTGGAAATGATCCAGTTGAACAAACATGGGTTCTGCCCTCCACCCTGGCCTCGGCGTGTCCTGTAGGATCTTGAGCAGCCACTGAAGCTTCCAGGGCCTCCACGTCTGGGCTGAGGCCAGCTTTCCATCTCGGTTCCTAGATGGCGGAGGTTAGGAAAACCTGTTCCGTCATCATGAAACCAAGCTGTGCCCTAGGCAGTGGCATCCCCCAGTCCTCTCAGATGACTTCTTTTTTTTTTTTTTAATATTTTATTTATTTATTTGACAGACAGAGATCACAAGTAGGCAAGAGGCAGGCAGGGAGAGAGAGGAGGAAGCAGACTCTCCGCGGAGCAGAGAGCCCAATATGGGGCTCGATCCCAGGACCCTGGGATCATGACCTGACCCGAAAGCAGAGGCTTTAACCCACTGAGCCACCCAGGCGCCCCTCTCAGATGACTTCTGATCTGGGTGGTGTTTCTCAGGGTCCAGACAAGGGACGGTGGCAAATCTGGAGCCATCTGACCTGTGCTGAAGGCGTCGTTGCGGGCTGTTTATCAGTTGTTTGACCTTGAGCAGGTTATCCTTTACCTGAAGGTCAATTTTTCATCCATAACACTCACACCTGTCTAACCCAAGAGGTTTGGGAAAATCCAGTGAGATAATGTGTGAGAAAGCATTTGTGTGAATCCTTACATGTGCTGTCACTCTGAGAGGTTGAGAGGGAGGGGCAGCAGGGGACAGGGAAAGATCGAGGGGCTTGAGTCCCACTGACCAGAGTTCACAGTGCAGCCATTTGGGAGTCTGCGGCTTGGACGAGTGGGTGAGTGTGTCTTCGTCTTGGTTTCATCTTCTGTAAGGTGGACACGAGGAGGGCAGGTCAGGGAATTATCGTGAGGGTCAGGTGACATAGTCTTTGTAAAGGGTCAGGTACATGGTAAGCCTTCCCCAGACATGGCTCCCCTCCCTGTATCTCAGCTCTCCCAGGCCTTCCAGTCAAGGTTGGCTCAGAAGACATCCTTTGTGTCCATTTTCAGACATTCAGCCAGTCCTGGTGTTCAGCTGTGGAAATACCAGCCCGTCCACACCCTCCCCACGGTCTCCTCTTTAGCCTCATGTCTTCGGGCTTGGGTTCCTTCTTCCCGTCCAGCAGCAAGTGCTTGCTGAGGAATGCATGACAAGTCATACGCAGTCCCCAGTCCCTGTAGTCAGTGTCCCATTCCATGGTCCTCCACCTCTGCTTCCCTAGCCACAGCAGCACCAACGGTACACGGGGACAGGAGTGCTGGAGAGGGCTCCTTGCTCAGAATAGTGCTTTTCCTTGATGAGGGAGCACACTCCCTGTCCTAATCCTCCTTTTAAAAAACAAAAAAATTTTATTTGAGAGAGAGTGAGCAAGCAAGAGAGAGAGAGAACGAGCAGAGGGAGAGGAAGAAGCAGAGTCTGCTGAGCAGGGAGCCCGATGTGGGCCTTGATCCTGGGACCCTAGGATCATGACCTGAGCTGAAGGCAGACACTTCACTGACTGAGCCGCCCAGACATCCCTCTCTTGACCCTTTTTAGCCCAGAGAGCTGCCCCACTTTTCCCACGACTCCTTCCTCTATGCTGCAGCGTGGCCAACCTCTTACCCTCCCTGCCAAGGGCATCTGGGAGTCCTTAACCACCCAGCCACCCCCCCTAGCTGCCAGCAGAATGGCACTTAGGCCGTTTGACTGGGCAGATGCCCAAACCCGTGTCGTCTCATCTGTGGACCATGTGTCTCAGAAATCCCCTTGGGAAGGATGCAGATGTCAATAATGCATACTCCCAGACAGCACTCCAGACCAACGAAACAGATTCCAGGGCTCCCAGCACTCTGCATTTTACGTAAGTGCCCGTGGGATACTTCCATGCAGTAAAGTTTGAAAACCTTGGGTGTCTTTTTTTTTTTTTCCCCTTCATTTTTATCAAGGTGGAACTTACCCAGTGAAGCACGTAAATTGTTAAGTGCGCAGCTTGATGCATTCCCACACTGGGTTTGTAATAACCCCCCATGTGACCACAGCCCAGATGAGGACACAGAACCCCACCCCCCTGCAAGGGCTCCCTCATGCACCTTACACTCCATGAACGCATGGAGAGGTGGCCATTGTGCACCATTCCAGCAACATAGGTTGGCTTTGCTGTTTCTGAATTTCATACGATTGGAGTACGAGGCTTCCTTCACTGAGTGCCATTTCATACCATCTACTCCTAAAAGCCCAAACAACTTCTCTTCCATTTCCCGCACTTGCCCTTTCCCCGGTAGGTAGGTAGATGGCTAGGTAGGCCGGCAGGTAGGTAGGTCCTCACCTTAAACCCCACTTGTCACAGCTTCCCCTCTGCCTTCCCCTCCTCCAGCCTTGTGGAGATCACAAGGTCACCGGCCTTCAAGCAGGAGTGTTCCTGGAGGCTCTGCCCCCATCGCCTGCGGTCCCGGAGGACTGTTCCCCTGCCAGTCTCTGTGTCAGCTGCCAGGGCCCCTCATCTGTCATGTGTGCACTGCCACTGAGTCCAAGCACATTCCAGATGAAATTGGCCAATTGAAGGTACAAATGAAAAGACAAATGAGATGGAAATTGCCCAGAACAAGCCTTCTGCTCTTCAGGAGCTACCGGTCCTGACACGCTGAGCAGAGCCCCCTCTTCGAGCCTTTCCTGCAGCTGAGGTCAGACAGGCTTCCTGGCTGTGAGGAACCCCATCCCCTTCACACCGGGCGGGGCAGAGCAGCAGCCCGAGAGGCTTTGGGGGGAGGCTAGCAGGGGGCGGGGGCAGAAGCGAGGACAGGCGGAGGGCACAAAGCAGAAACAGAAACAGGACAAGACAGAAGGAAGGTTCTGTCATTCCAAAGAGAAGGAAAAGGAATATTCTGAGCATCTACCATGTGCCAGGCCATGTGCTAGGCCATGTTCTGGGTGTTCAGACCACAAAGAATGATACAGCTTGCCCTTGAGGGCCTCCCAGCCCAGGGAAAGAGAGAGAGAGAAAAGGCGTGAGGAGGACAGAGAAGGTAGAAGACATGGAAGGCAGTGGTGCACACAGCTGGAAAGAGGCACGAGAGCAAGCCCACCCTGCCCCACCCCCACCCCAGGCAAGCCAAGGCCATTTCAAGACCCAGGATGTGCTGGAGCAGTAGGTACAAATCAGGGAGGAAGGAGCTGGAAGGAGGAGCAGCTCCACCTGCCTCTCTCACCTCTGCGCCAGGGAGGGACAGCCATGAGGGCAGTCCAGAGAGAGACCTCATAAACAGCTAACTGGTTCTTGGTAGCATGACAAGGAGTGAGCTCACCAGTCTAGTGAATGGGATGAATCAATAAGCAAAATCTTTGACAGGGATATACTCCGTAGTATGTAAAAAGGAGTAAAAAAAAACCCAGGAGTTTTCGATCTCTGGGTCTTGTGCATTTTCTGAGTCCAGGGAGTTGCAGAGAGGCAAGGCGTGCAAATTTGTTTTCATAGGGATCCAAGTGAAATACAATTTTTGTAATAATAATAATAATAACAAACACTTATAAAGCACTTAGCATGAACCAGGCTGTTCTAAGCACTTAACTTGTGTTAATTCATTTACATACTAAATATGAGGCAGGGACACTAATACATTTCAAAGCCAAACACAAATGACTCTCAAACTATCTCCTCCTCACCCCAGCCCAACTCGCACACGAAGAAAGCTGACCCCTAAAAGAGCTCTGAGCCCACTCTCCCTCTCTTGGGTGACCACAAAGCAGAAGTCCCGGGGGGCTAGATTTGGAAGTAGCTCCAGAAGGACTCGAATGATTCCAGATCTTGGGCCAGAGGGTCACCCTCTCCCTCCCTGTCCTCGTCCTCATCCTCTGAGCTGAGGTGATCCAGGAAGGCCCCACACTAGGTACTCAGAGAGGGAGCCAGGAGACATCCTAAAGGTGATGGCTGGTCGTTAGGGTGAGCACAGTCCTCTCTCTAAGGACTGCTCTCTGCCCATTACCAGAGCCAGAATCCACATGCGTCACACCACTGTGGATGTCACTGAGCCCGATTGTCACCAGGGTACTAGTTTCCATAGCAACAAAGGTACACCAGACCCTCGACATCTCCAGGAATCCATCACAGCCCTTCATGGGTCCATGGCATAGAGACCGCCATGTAATTTTCCCCCATAAAATGCAGCCAAGTAGGACAGCTGCATCGAGGCTGGCTAGCGAGGGCGAGGTCCTCGAACTCAGCTGCCAGGACATTGCTCAGGATCAGGCTCCCAGCGCACTGTCTCTCGTCGGGTAGGGTTTGCCTGTTACAGGAGAAATCACTTTATGAGAAAACCGACCATGCCGACCATCTGCTGCTTTTCAAACCACAAAGCAAAGAAGGGACTTCAATTAAACAGGGTAGACTAAACGCATCCGTGGTCCCGTCTGCTGCTGCGCCCACATAAGAGCGAAGGAGTAAAAAAGACGCAAGCCCACCAGGGCAAGGGAGAGGAGAACACAGCCCATTGGCAACGCCTATGCCATCTGGGGAGTCGAGAAGCTAACTGGCTTGGGTTGATAGAGAAATACTGGAGACCCCCATAGAGGAGCCAGTGAGAAAAGGGCAGATTCTTGCCCTAGAACCACAGAAAGGCTTGGAAATGGGTGACATCAGAAAACAGGGTCTAGACCAGGGCCCGAAGCAGGAGAGTGATCCACTAGAGAAATTCCTCACCCCATTTCATCACAGACCTATCCCTGCTTTATTTACCCTAACAGCCTCCTGGAGAGAACTTGACTCATCAGGGACACTGAGCCCAACAAGTGCTGACCTGGGGACATGGGGACAAGCATGGATGGAGATGAGACAATGTATTGAAAACTGGTGGGGGGTGAGGGCGCCTGGGTGGCTCAGTCGTTAATCTTCTGCCTTCGGCTCAGGTCATGATCCCAGGGTCCTGGGATTGAGCCCCACCTCCAGCTCCCTGCAGGGAGCCTCTTTCCCCCTCTCCTACTCCCCCTGCTTATGTTCTTTCTCTGTCAAATAAATACAATTTTAAAAAAAGAAAAGAAAACGGGGTTGGCTGCAAGTTTGCAAGCCAGTGGGCAAGCCCCTTGCCCATTTCCTCTTGCTGGCTTTGGGAATGCTGGCAGCCAGCCTGGCAAATGGCCACTTCTGGGGACTCCCCTGAACCCCCCATCCCATGGTCAGCAGTGAACAGAGCTTCCGGGCACCTTCGAAATGCCTCACTCGTCAATGTGAACCGGCGGCCAAGGGTTACTAGATTTTTGTGGAAAGCATCAAATATTTAAAAAAGAAGAAGAAGCGTAAAGCCAAAGTAAACAGAAAACAACTTGAAGAAGCAAGTCCTATGCAAGGAGCCAAAGAAAACATACCCCACCCCTCACCACCACCACCACCCTGGACATCCTCAGGGAGAGGAGAGGATTTGATGCCCACAGAGCATCTCCGGGGCCTTTTCAAAAATTTGAGAAATCACTCACATACCATAAAATTCACCCTTTTAGAAAACACAGTTTAGCGGTTTTCCATCTATTTACAAGGCTGTGCACCCATCACCACTACCTAATTCCAGAACATTTTCATCGTCCCTAAAAGAAACCTCATACCCCTCAACAGTCACTCCCATTCTTTCCTCCCCCAACCCCTGGCAGCCACAAATCTACCCTCTGCCTCTGGACATTTGCCTGTTCTAGACATTTCGTAAGTGGAAACATACAACACGTGGCCTTCGTGATGCGCATTTTCACTCGGCATGTTCTGAGGTTGCATTCGTGTCAGCACTTCGCTCCTTCTCGTGGCTGCACGATGCTGCACTGTAGGACCGTTCCCTGTGTTCTTCATTCATGTATCGCCTGATGGACATTTGGGTGATTTTTGCTTTTTAAGGAAAATGCAGAGAACAGGAATGAGCTCTTATAAATCGAACATATATATTCTGCTTCCTTAAGTGAAAATGATTATTTCCAAATTGCAAGTATCCACCAGGTGCCCAGCACTATCAATGAAAATAGGCCCTCACGAAGACACGTTTTGAAATTTCAAAACATTGGGGATAAAGAAGAGATTCTACAAGTATCTAGGAAAAAAGAGACAGGCCTTAGGGTAGCAGCAGATTTCTCCCCAGTACGCTGGTAGCAAGCAGATAGTGGAAAAATGCCTTCAAACCTGCGAGGGAAAGTTATCTTGAATCTAAAATTGTATTTCTGGTCAACCTGTCAATTAATGACAGAGATCAATTAAAGACATTTTCAAACATGCAGATTTCCAAGAAACTTACTTCTTTTTCAAAATAACTTAAGGGTGTGCTGCTCCAAATTAAGAAAGATGACCTGAACCCCAGGGGGAGAGAGAGACAGAATGTTTACCACCATAGGAGAAAGCATGAAAGGATACACCGGCATCACAGAGGTTAGCCTGACGAGGTAGAAAAGGAGATTGCTGGGAGGGGAGCCTAGGTGGCTTGGTCGGCTGAGTGTCCCACCCTTGATTTTGGCTCAGGTCGTGATCTCAGGCTTGTGTGATCCAGCCCTGCATGAGGCTCCACACTGAGCATGGAGCCTGCTTAAGATTCTCTCTCTCCCTCTGCCACATGCCATCCCCTCCACCCACCCCTGTACTCTCTCTTTCTCAAAAAAAAAAAAAAAGTTTACATTTTCTCCATATGTTTTTCCATATTTCCTAATTTTTTAATAACAGTGCTGTACTGTACCCAAATTATTGTCTATTTGTTGGCAGATAGGGATAGAGAGCCTGAGGCAGGAGTGGTGCAGGGGAAAGACACGCTGCTCTGAGGGCCAGCAGGCTGCTCTCCCCACTGCTCCCCTGCCCTGCTGGCGCCCCTCACAGCTCCCGGGCTGCATCAGATCTGAGTGTGTCTCTGCTCTGCTGGGCTGAGAGCGGCCCCAGGACAGAGCTGGGTCTTGTGTATCTCATTTTTCCCCAGCACCTGGCAGACAGCAAGAACAGAATCTGTGCTTCAGCGAAAGGAGAGAGGGAGGGAAGGAGGGAGGAGGAAAAAAGAAAAATAGGAAAGAGAAAACCCCCACCAAAGGTAGACCATAAACTGAACGGGACCCTGGGGTTGGGATCCCGTGAAGTTTTCATAGACCTGGACGGGAGATCAGGTTGGCTAGTGATCAAGGAAAGTGACCAGCCTTGGGCTTCCTTCGGAGTTCCCCAACCTGGGGCCAGAGGAGCCAAGTCCTGGAGTCGATCACTTCCCCCAGCATAGAACTTCAGAGTTGAGAGGGACTAGCTCTCACGTGGCCGAGTCCTTTCACCTTGCGGATCAGAACCAGAAGCCCAGAGTTCCAGTGTGTGACCTTGTACAGGTCACTTCCCTGCTCTGGGCCTCAGTTTCTTCCCTTGTAAAACAAGGAAGCAAGATGAGGGGGATGTGCAGCTGTCTTCCAGCTCTGATCTTCCCGGGCTCTACGGCATCCCAGGAGAGGGAGGACCACCTCACCCGGCTTAGGTGGGGAAGCCACTCAAGGCATAGACTCCCGGGAGAGGGTAGAAGGTGGGGGAAAGGCTCCCCCTCCCAGCCAGCTCGTTCCGTCACTGCCAGCAGCTTCTGAAATCCATATGGGTGCAGAACAGCCTGTGGCCCTCTTCTCCCCCCAGGAGGTGGACCCTGGCCTGGGACAGCAAGGGTACCCCCGGCTGCCTGTGTCAGAGTCACCTGCTTGGGAGCGAGTTCAGCCTGCAGGTTCCGGGCTCAGGGACCAGAGGAGTGGGATGGGTATTGGCATGTTCCCAAGCGCTCCAGGTGATCCTGGGGCATGTTGATTTGAGAAATGTCGGATTAGGGGGGCTGGGGTTTGGGAGAGGAGGTTCAGTGCTCGTGATCGAAATAACCACCATTTATCCAGTACCTGCTCCACGTGGGGCACTTTTGACATCTCTAATCTTTACAACCACCACCCTGTAAAGTAGGTATTATTACTGTAATTGGACAGAGGAGAAAACGGAGACCCAGAGCAATTAACTTGCCAGACATCAAGCAGCTAACCAGACAAAGAGCCAAAAATGTAAACTCCGGTCCTTCTTCGCTCCTGCACGACACAACCCTGGCTCCTTGCTTGGCACCTGAACAGCTGCTGCTTGCCCATCCCCAGCGTTTGGAGGTGACTGGCTGAACTGGGGTGGGGGTTTCACGGGAAGGCAGAGCAGCCGGGCTTAGGAGAAGCGGAGCGGATGGGACAGGAAGGCCGATGCCCATCTCTGATTTCCCCGTCCCTCTAGCCCTCAGGCCTTCTGCAGGCTCCTCGATGCTGTTTTGACGGGGTGTGAAGTGTCCACAACCTCTGTCTTCCCTCCCAGCCTCCCATGGTTTCCCTAATTAAAGACACCTGGAATCCTCCCCCCCACCCCCCGGCCCCGCGCCCCCCCCCCCACTGTGTGCGGCTGGCAGTGCGCCTGCGGCCCGCTGGGCAGTGTGGCCGTGGCACCTGGTACCCTAACACCCAGAGACACCTGCGAGAGTTCATCTGGGGAAGGGAGGCAGAGCAGGGGAGGCGGTCATTTGTAAGCCCCTCCCTGGGGACGAGGTGGGTGCCGGAGTTCTCGCCCGCCCCCCCCACATCCTGCCCCCCCCCACATCTTAGTCCCAGGTCCCCCTTCTAAAGAGTATTCTAAGTGTCCCCTAACCCTAACCCTCCCCCGAGAGGTGCCCACCTCAGAGCCTTTGCTGGCTGTTCCCTCTGTCTTACAGTGACCAACCGTTTGGCTTGCCGGTTGATTTGGGGGATTTTGGGGGGATTCAGGGTTTCAGTGCTAACGCCAGGACGTAGGGAGGAATGGGTCACCCGACCCTGCCTCCTCCTCACTCAGATCTCTGTCCACACGTCCGCTCCTCAAGGAGGCCTTCCCTGGCCCCTCAGGGGAAAATGGTACCAAGTCACTCTACGGTAATTCCTCGTTTCTTTTCTGAACTCGTTTTCTCTTGTTGCCATACACTGACTGCAAGTTTAGCGGCTTTTAGGAGCAGCACCGACGCGGTGTCTCACAGCTCTGTAGGTCCGAAGTCCGGCCGGGTTGGCTTGGCTGGTTTCTCTGCTCCAGATTTCAAAAGGCCAAAATCCAGTGTGTGCTCTGGAGAGAATCTGCTTCCATGTCGGTTCTGGGGGGCTGGTGGAATCCTGTTCCCTGAGGTTATAGGACTGAGGTCCCTGTTTCCTGCTGGCTGTCACCTCCTGGAGGCCTTTCTTTGGCCTCTATGTGTACATCTCAGAACCAGCAACAGGACATGAAATGCTTCAGTGCTCGGGACCCCGCTTCTGCTTCCCCCTGGAGAAGGGTCACTTTTCAGGGCTCGTGTGATTGGATTTCTCCCGTCCAGATAATCCGGGGCACTCTCCCTAATCTTGAGGTCTTTAACCTTACTTGCCTCTGAGCTGTTCCTCTGGCTGTGTTAAGGCTAACACAGTACCAGGGAGGATGGCGAGGACATCTTTGGAGGGCCGTGCTGCTTCCCGTGTTCCTTCAGAGCCCTTGGCACTGTCTGATGTCATACTTACTTACATGTTGAGTCCATTGTCCATCCTGCTCCACTTTCATGAACTCCATGAGAAAAGGAGTTGTGTCTCTGTTCACTACAGTGTCCCTAACCCTCCTTAAACAGTACCTGGCGCACAGTAGGCCTTGGTGTTTGTTGAATGAATGAATGCCGCCAGGGCTGTTGAATACTCAGTAGAAATGAGAACTTCTGGCAAGCAGAAGGCTTCCAAAGCCCACCCTGCAGCCGGTGGGATGAGGGAGCTCGCTAGGGCGACACCTACCTGAAGGCTAGGGCACCCCCTCCTGGCAGCTGGAAGCCCTGAGCGCTGCCGGCTTCTGAGCCGCTGGACCTTCTGACCCTCGGCTTCCCCAGCCCTGCCTTTCTGACCTGTTCTCCCCTGCTCCCACCCGGGACCCCCAGACCCTCAGTCTCTCCCTGCCCTGAGGATCCCCAAGGGCAGAAACCTGAGGCTGGGTGGCTACCCTGAGGACGATGAGGAGGTGGAGGACCGGCCCAAGCGCCTCAAGCTGGGTTCAAAGCCAATCCACCTGGGACTTCATACAATTAATTTCCCCAATCTGCAAAACGATCGGCTTCAGAGGGAAAACAATTAGCCCACTGCAAATTGTAATTGTCATCTCGCTCCTGATTTTAATTTGGATTAATGAGGGCTAAGTGATTCTGGCTTCCTCCTCCCCCCTCAACACTGCCCTGTGGCCCTGGGTCCTCACCTGCCGGTGGGGTGTGTGTGGGGGGGCACTTAACCCTTAGTTGCCTGCCTTGCACCAGTGGCCAAGGGACACTTTCCGGCTAGCATGGGGCTGTGGCTGGGCTGAGCAGGAGAAAGCAGGTGCTGGCAGGAGGGCGGGGAAAAAGAGAGTGCCTCTGGCCCACAGGGGAGCTGCCTGTTTACAAGGCTCCTAGGCAATCAAAGTTTTATTGAACAGAATTGACTACTGGCTCGCTCCTCTGTCACAGCCAGTTAATTCTGGCTGCGCCGTCTCCGGGGACCCGCTTCCAGGAGCATCCAGCTGCCTCCCCTGGGCCAGGGCACCTCTGCCTGGTCTTGCCCTTCCCCTACCCACCCCACTGCTCTGGGGCAGTGAGACGGTGATTCTCTGTAGCTGGGGAGGCTCCTAGGCCCACCACGTGCTAGTCATGGGGTCAGGGGGGTGGTCTAATGCTGACTCCCCAGAAGCAGACGAAGGCTTCGAGAGGAAAGAGACTTGCTCTAGGTCACACAGAGGTCTCTCGTGCTTTGTTATTACTGCTGAATCCCATCCTGCCTCCCCAGACACTTCTTTCCTCTCATGCCCCAGGCTTGGCACCCAGCACAGTGCCTGGAGAGCTGCAGATGTAGGAAAGGAGGAATGCAAAGTCCCGAGTCCTAGTCTGTGTCCCCCTACCACACCTGTCCGCGCTCTGATATGGCTGGTTTGATTCACTCATTCCCACATCATCCGTTCTTGGCTGTCTGCGGTAGCAGTGTGCCGGGAGCCCTACTGGGTGCTGGGATCCAGAGACCAGCCTGCCCTCGAGGACCTCCCAGTCCAGCAGTTCAGCCCAGGGCCCCAAACCCTCCGCAAACTGCTCTTCAGGGAGAACTGACCCCAAGTTGTAAGGGAACCAACCCTAGCTCCTGGCTTCTGTTCCCTGGAGAAGTGGGTGTCCCTCTGGGGACGGGAGGGGAGGGTTCTGTCCTCCTCAGAGTCACTAGACCTGAGATCTCCCTCTGTGGCTATCAAACAACACCTCCAGAGTGCATTAAGGATGGAAGTTCCTGGCTCTCACCTCAGAGAGTCTAAAGCTGGGAGTCTGGGGTGGGTTCCAGGAATCTTCATGAGGAACAGGCTCTCTGGCTACGTTTATGGCTCAGGGGGACCATGGAACACCCTTGAGGAGACACTGGTTGAGATCCAATAAGAGGAGCTCTTGTCTCTTGCTCTTTTTTTTTTTTTAAGATTTTATTTATTTATTTGACAGAGATCACAAGTAGGCAGAGAGACAGGCAGAGAGAGAGGAAGGGAAGCAGACTCACTGCCAAGCAGAGAGCCCAATGCGGGGCTCCATCCCAGGACCCTGGGATCATGACCTGAGCCGAAGGCAGAGGCTTAACCCACTGAGCCACCCAGGCGCCCCTTGTCTCTTGCTCTTTAAGGCCTTGGAGTTTAGGGTCAGAGAGAGAAGCCATCAGCTCCCCATTCTGGCCTTGTCAGAGGCCTCGAGCCGGGCTGACCCTAGGATTTCCTCGTGCTGCCTTGCTCGCCCTGGTAATCCTGACCTGCGTCCCCAGTGCACTGACTGAGAAGTAGGAGCCACCGGAGAAGAGAGGGGCTGGTCGGGGGCGGCAGCTGGGAGCAGGGACGATCTCTGTGGGAAGGAGATTCCTTTCCCCAGGGATAAAGCAATGCTGTCGTGTCCCTGGCTAAAGGTTTTAGGCTCCTCTCCCCTTCTGAAGACATACCTATGATTGGAGCACTTTGAATTCTTCACCTGGGCTCCCTCAGCTGGTCACAGCCCCAGGGGCCAGATACAGATGCTCTAGAAGCTTTGGCACAGCCCCTGGCTGGTTTTAGACCCCAACCCAGAGGGCAGCGGTGTCTTTGCAGGAAGGCTCGAGCGCATCAGGTCACCCTAGGACGTACGGGAGCACCAGCGCTGCACCCCGCCCCTCCCCGGGCCGCTAGGGCTCCGTGCCCCTCAAAATGATGCAGAGGAGGAGACAGGCTCCCGGAGATCAGGTAATTCACATTAAGGGTCTGACTTTTGGGAAGACTGAAGGCACATGGCCCAATCCTTGGGTTTTACAGTAGAAAATCGAGATCTACAAAGGGGTAGTGGTTTCGGATTCTCACAGGGAGCAGAAGAGCTAAGCGTGCAGCTAATCAGCGATGAGGCTTAGAAGAACATTCAGCCCTGCCCCCAGGATGCGGGGCAGGGGAGGGGGCCCCCCTGCCGTGGAGCTGGTGTCAGGCCACGCGTTTTCCACGCATCACATGATTTGGTCCCGAGAACACACTACCACAGTTTCACGTTTGACGAGATGAGAAGTTTTCGGAGATGAGAAGACTCGGAGAGGTCAAATGGCTCAACCAAGAATCCTTGAGTAAGGCGTGGAGGTGGGATTTGAACTGAAGTCTTTCTGACCCAGTCCATGCCAGCACGGTTGAGTAGAAATATAATGCAAATCACATGTATGATTTTTTTTTTAAGATTTCACTTATTTATTTGACAGAAAGAGACCACAAGTAGGCAGAGGGGCAGGAAGAGAAAGAGAGGAAAGCAGGCTCCCCACTGAGCAGAGAGCCCGATGCGGGGCTCGATCCCAGGACCCCGAGATCATGACCTGAGCCGAAGGCAGAGGCTTAACCCACTGAGCCACGCAGGCGCCCCCACATGTATGATTTTAATATGCCTGCAGACACATTACAAAGTAACAAGTCAAGTTACACATTACAAAGTAACAAGGTGAAGTTAATACTGTTATTTAACCCACTATATCCCCAAAATGCTCATTTCAGAATTTCATCAGGATATTATTAATGAAGTATTTTGCGTTCTTTGTCCACATTAAATCTCCTCGAGCTGGTATACATTTGCGTGTAGAGTGTTGTGTCACTTTGGCCACGTCCCAAAGCCGGATGACACGCGTGGGGGCTACCATATTGGACAGGGTGACGCAGCATAAAACTTGGAGCCGTATCCCCTGTGTCTGCTGCCCCTGACTTCCTGCTGGCCTCAGGGAGCAACCCCCCTTCCTCTGGGTTTTCTCTGGACTATGCTCTTCTTCCCCTCCCTCTCACCCAGCGCACCTTCTCATCTCTGTCCCTCCTTCGCTCTCTCCTGGAGAAGGCCTTGTTGTCAGACAAGAAACCTTTAAATAGGTGAGACAAAGGTGACAAATGTCCCTCATTTACATTCAGGTTCTCTCTGGCGTTTTTTGGCCCTGTTGAGTGACACCTCTATCAAAACATCTCATTTGGAAATGTCAGAGTGGCCTTTGATAAGTCATCCGTCACCCTGATGGCGGCTGACAGACGGGGGACCGTGCGGTAGCATCTAATACACTAGAACACGTCTTTTGCAATCGCGTAGTATTTTATTTATTCAACGTGGCA
This sequence comes from Mellivora capensis, assembly GCA_004024625.1. Lineage (NCBI taxonomy): Eukaryota > Metazoa > Chordata > Mammalia > Carnivora > Mustelidae > Mellivora > Mellivora capensis. Next base: position 168,176 of record PISX010001760.1, read on the forward strand.
TGAAATCTCTCTTGAAGGAAAGAAACCGTTAACCTTGCCACTCCAGGCTCCTCAAGGGCTTCTTCTGCCATTGCTTCCCATCCTCCTTTCCCACCTGGAGGTAGAATCTTCCAGGTCCTGCAGGTCAAGCTCTCGGGCATCTCCTCTCCCACTCCCACAGGAGTCAAGCCAGCCACCCTCGTAGCACCCCTACAAGTCGCTGTCAGAGCTACTGGCCCCCTGCAGGGCCCTGGCTCTGAATCCAGGTGCTTGGGGTTGTCCGTGAATCTCACCTGGGTCCGGAAGCAGGGAGGAGATCGAGCCCCCTTCTCAGGCAGCCACCATCTTCCTGGATGCAAATGCTGGTCCCTCTTTCCTTCCTCTTCTCCCTCCTGCCCTGCCCCAGCTCCTGCAGCCCTCCGAGCCTGCCTGCAGCTGCTCTCCCCAAGGGGTTCTACTGCCCCCCCAGCTGTGCACTAACACAAGCATCTATAGTCCCTACTTTCTCTCAGTTTCAACAGGAACAAGTGTAGGTTTTTGGAAAGGAATGGTCACTAAAAACTAAAGAAAAACAATAACACACATGGGGGAAAGTAACCTCAAAAAAGCATAGAAATAAGTCCTGAGTTTTCTTCAGATCGCATATTTCTGATCAAAAATAAAGGCAACTCAAGTCCCTGATGAGATGGGCTAGTTCAGTCCAAGAAGCCTGCTCCTGGCTCTTTCCCTCATTTCACCCTTGTGTCTAGAGTGCCCCCCCGCCCCCATTTCTCACTCTGGAGGGCTTCCACCCCAACCTTCCTGCAACTTTCTCACCACCCTTTGGGGGTTGAGGCTTTGGCCAAATAGTGCAGGTAACCAAACATGGTGGGTTAGAAACAGGCAGAACATAGGCTCCCGAGTTGTCACTGAGTTAGAGGAAGAAATTGCTGTGCTGGGCACCTGGGTGGCTCAGTCCGTTAAGTGTTGGACTCTTGCTTTCAGCTCGGGTCATGATCTCGGGTCATGAGATCAAGCCCTGCGTGGGGCTCTGTACTCAGTGGGGAGTCTGCTGGAGATTCTCTCTCTCCCTTTTCCTCTGCTCCTACCCCTGCTTGTGCTCTCTCTCTCCAAAATAAATAAATAAGCCTTTAAAAAAAAAGAAAAGAAAAAGTTTTTCTCTGTGAGCCTTTCCCCCATTCCTGTTTCTTCTGGGTGCTGTGTGATGATTTCCGCAGAAGACAGCATCTTGTAAAGAAAAGAATGCTACTCTAGACCTGAACCAACCCGGCTCTCATTTTGGCTCCGTGCCACTTCGTGCATGGCTCTCTACCAGGAAGCCACCTCTGAGCCTCAGTGTACCTCATCTGTGAGATGAGTCAAGGAAGCCAGTCTCGTAGAGCTAGACCTAACACTGCCAGTGCTCACGACTGTCAGCCCCCTTCCCCAGCCCCTCCTCAGCCTCTCCTTCTCCCGTGCAGGTATGAGGTGGAGAAGGTTCCAGTCTTCCTCTACCCTTGCCTCGTGGCTTGGAGTAGCCACGTGCGGAATCCAGATGGGATGCGCACGTCAGCCTCTGTCACCTGCCTAGGAGTCTAGTTGGGACACAGGGCTGGGCCCCACGTCCGCAGGACGCAAGCAAGCCACCCTTGAGGAGGGACTGCCCCCTTCACAGGAAGCCTTCTGTTAAGCGGGACCCCACTGCCAGCCTCGGACAAGCGCACCATTTGTTATTTTGCCCCAGCCCACATTTATTGACCACAGACTCCTGGCCAGACTCTGTGCAAGGTTGAGGGGAGGCCGGGAGGAACCAGGCCCAGCCCAGGCTCTGCAGAAGCCCAGACTAGGGAGGCAGATGGCCTTTTCATGGTGCCTGCTAAGCCAGGGAAGGTGCTGTGGGAGCAAGCTGAGGGAGAGAATGTGTCGCAGAGGAGTTGACAATTGAGCTGGCACTTGGAGGATAATTACGAGCTCCCCAAGCAGAGAATGGAAGGACATTCCAGAAAAACAAGTTCAAAGGCCTGAAAGCACAAAAGAGAGCAGCTTTTAGGGGAAGAGAAGAGGAGGGGAGGACCTGGAGAGGTGGGCAGGGATGGGAATTGGGCGTGGGGGGGTTGGGTGGGCCGCCATGGCTGGAGGAGCCAAGGGGTCTGCCCTCTGATTGAGGGGAGCAGTGACCTCTCGCATCACAGAGGAAGAGACGGGATGGGGGCTGCGGGACCCTGACGGGGTGTGTGGATGGCAGTTGTGGAATGTCAGGACACAGCACCGTAAGGGACACTTCATGGAGGAGGAGGGGCCCCGGGCAAGCCAGGAGAAATCAAAGGATCAGAAGATTCTGGTTGATGTGGGGAAAGTGACCTCTAGTTGCCATTGACATGTCACCCGCAACCTCGCACCCGGGGCGCCTTTTCTTCTGATGTTGTAGTGACGCAGCAGGTGGATGGAGGAGTGCGTGTCCCCACGTGGGCTTGCCAGGGAGGAGAACTCAGCGGCTGAGCTCCTTCTGTGTACCTGCGCTACGCCAGATTGCCAGCATTTAATCCTCGGGATGACCCCGTGAGGTATTATTCCCATTCGACAGATAGAGAGACTGACAGAGAGGCGGAGTAACTTGTTCAAGGTCACACAGCTAGGAAGACACAGAAGTGGGATATGAACTCAGCTGCCAAAAAGGCTTTGTTCTTTCCACGCTGCCATGCAGAATGTTGGGTTCCCAGCTTCCTGAACCTGATCTCCTCTTAGCCCTGGGGTTCTGCGGGAGTGCATATGACAGATGCTGCCTTCATTGTTAGAAGGCTGTCACTAGGGTGACAGGGAACAGTAGATACGGGGCTGTCACAGTGAGAAAAATGAGGTGAGGGGGAAGGCACTTCGTCACTGCCTCTGGCTTCGAGGCAGCCACGGCTCTGCCTGGCACAAGACTTTGTTATCATCCTGCTGTAGCTGTGTCCCCAAAGTCATCCTAGCCCCCTCTTCAAGCAGGTGGAATCCAGGCCTCCGAATCCACTTCTGCATTCAGGAAGATGAAGTAACCTTTATGGAAAAGTTGGCCAGCCCATCATCATCAGAACTGACCAAGGAAGAGGGCGGTGCTTCTTAACATTTTGGGGTCTGTGATCCCACTGAGAATCTGATGCAAGCATTGGCCCTTCTCTCCAGGAAAACACACACACACACGTATGTGCACACAATTGTAGGTACTTCCACACTCTTCAGTCCATCTATGGACTCTAGATTCAGTACGCTTTCTCCCTGGAGATGCTGGGGGTATACATTCATGATAAACATAGTTCCTGACCTTGTCTCCCCTCCTGACCCCTTCTTTGTCCTACAGCATTTGGAAAAAGCAAAGGAAATGCTCAACTCAGGTCTAGTAATTGGTTTCAAGAGTGTGTGTGCGATGAGGTTGAAGCCACTGGCCACATGGCAGCCTTGTCTTCTCTGCGTATTGAAATTGCTGGCAGTTCTTTATGTCCATCAGGGAGTGCGCAGGCTGCCTGGGGAATCTGTCGTGGGCTCTCTGTCTGAAACTCCGTCCAGCTCTCCGCTGCTCAGGACCCCGGGAGCTCCATCTTGCACCAAATTCACTGGAAAATGCTTTGGAGGAGAAGAGCCCGTTGTGGCAAGGTCCCCCCGACCCTGGCCACCCCCAGAAGCTCCTGTCCCTCCCTGAGTGGAAGCATGCACGCTCTGAATAAAGCTGCCTTATCACCTGTTTAAACTAGACATTGGGTGCGGAATGATTCCTGGCTGGGACCAGAGAAAGCCATCAGCCATTCTCTGCAGGGACCGGACCTGCTGGCTGTGTCCGCACTGGCTTCAGGAGCAGGGCAGTAGTCTCCCGAGGCAGTGGGGAATACCAGGGGGTTGGGGGGGGCAGCTTTGGAGGTTGGGTGAAGACCGCTGACACCTCGCTCCCTCCCTGATCCTCTCCGACTCCTGGGCAGAAGGCCATCCCAGAACGTGAGCGGGATGGAGTGGGGAGGCCTGGGGTCAGTTCCCAGCCCTGCCGTGGCACTCAAAGGGCAGCTCCCAGTGCAGATCCGTCTCACTTACATCTGCACTGGCCACCCAGCCCCGAGTCGGAAAGCGTGGTGACACTAAGGCTTCCTGGTCTCAAGGCGAGGCTGTAACGCCTGCAGGTTTGCTGTTGGTCCAGGGTTCTGAGGTCTGGCGAGAGACGCGCTGGAGAAATATAAGCTGCAGCTGCGTTAATTATTATTATTTCTATCGTTATTACAGAAGGGAATGTTCCCCTGTTAAATCCCTGGGGAAACGGCTCTAAAAGCAAATCGGCACCACCCGGGACTTGCGTCCAGGAAAGCAAGCCCTGGCGAAGTCCCGCCTCCAAATCCCCTCCCAGCTGGTTCACCTGGCTGGGCGCGCACCTACCTGCCCACCGCCTCCCCCAACACACACACACACACACGCTCGTGCAACATACGCACACGCTCACACGTGCACACATACACATGCACCCTGCCCACGCCGCTCCAGCAGAGGGGAGGGTGATGAGTGTCTGGAACACTCTGGAAGAAAAGCTGGTGAGCCTCTAGGTAGCAGAGCCATGTGAGGGCCCGTGGGAAGACCCCCTGCTTTCATTGTTCTGGAGATTTCTGTTTCGCATACATCATCCCGTAGGCTCCCCCCCAGCCTAGCAGTTGAGGGCATTAGCATCACACAGGGCCGGACTTGAGGCAAGGCTTCTACAGATGCTAGCTGTGTGATCTTCGGCCAGGTTGCTTAACTTCTCTGTGCTGTCACTTCCCTTTCACTCTCACAGTGGCAGGGGGGCGGGTTGTGTGGACTAAATAAGAAATAAGCTTTGTAAAAGGCCCAGCACCTGGTAAGGATTCAATAAATGGTACCTATTGAAATTCAAGACGGACATTCTTGTCAGCATTTGACAGATGAGAAGAAACGGGGTTCCGTGAGGTTGTCCCAAAGTTGGTAAGTGGCAGAGCTAGGATTAGAACCTGCGAAGTTCCACCCAGACCAGTTCTGTTACTGCCAGACCCCTTGGAGGCAGATTTTTCCCTGGGAGACTTGGCGGCAGTGTGGAACTGAGGTCCCTTGAACTGGGCCTTTGGCCCTCCCCAGCAGCCATCTCTGTCCTCCCTGACGTCCCCCTACCACCACTGCACACCCAGCCACCCCTCCAGGGACTTCTCAGTGGGGTCACCGGGGCTAGCACCGCAGCTGTGGCTTGGTCGCTGCTAAGTGGAGTCAGTGGGGACAGGTAGGGGAGACCCTGGAGCCGGGTGGAAACCTGAGGGTCTGGCAGGGGCAGGGAGAGGATGGTGATGGATGAGGGGCAAGGGTGGGGGAGGGGCAGAGGACACAGGCCTCCGGGAGGAGCGGGTTTGCTACAGCTCCCCAGGGCCCCTTCCAGGACGCCGCAGCCCACATTCGCAAAACCTGTGTCTTCCTACCAGACGAGAACACATCTTTAAGCCCGGTGGGAAATCCAACTATTAAATTTGCTTTTCAGATATAACACGATTGTGACTTTATGGTACATGAATTATATCTCAACGCTGTTATTGAAATATATAATCGTGTAATACGTACATGTAGATGCCCATGTACATGTCTTATATATGTTTTATATAGATATGCATTGTCAAGAGCACTGGTTCTTGTCCTTGACTAGCTGTATGACCTTGGGAAAGAGGCTTCATTTCTTTTTAGCCTCAGCCTTGCCATCTGTCTAATGGGGATAACAGAGTTATCCCGGCTGGGTGGCTGGAGTGGAACCCATTCTGCAGGGCGAAAGAGGAGAAGATCACCAGCCTTGGAAGGTAGCAGGGGGTCATGCTTTGAGCCCTGGCCTCTGCACTCGGTCTGTCTGGGCTTACTGCTCCGCCACGCATTGTACTTATGAGATCTTGGGCAAGCTGTTTAGCATCATTAAGCCTCAGTTTCCCTTGCTCTAAAAGGGGAATGAATGCCAGCAGTTCCTACTCCGAGGGCGTGGAAGGATTCAGTGAGATAGTGCCTGGGAAGCACAGAGCTTGGGCCGGGCAACATGAGGCGTGTGTAGTGGGTCCCGCAGCGGGCTTGGTGGCCTGGGCCCAGAGGTACTGAGTGTGAAGGCACTCTGCAAATGGCGACACACGGGGTCCGTGCTGCTGATCACGGTCCCCAGACTGCTGCCTGCAGACCTAGGCCAAGGCCCAAGCTGGGGGATGGGGGGGTGGCAGTCACAGCTGGGACCCCCTACGCTCAGTGACTGCTCTCATGAAGCAGAAGGGAGGCCAGAAAAAGCAAAGCAAAGAAAAGAAAACCCCAGCAAATTCTCTGTCCTCCCCCAGCTCTGCAGCTCCTGGGGGATCTGAGCTGCATAATACAATGGGATTTAATAAAATGCCTTTAACTCACAAAGTTTGTCTGCTGCCAGCTCCTTAATTAAATTGCCTAATGCTGCTTTGCGACAGCAACAGAGACTCGCGTGTTTAAAGGGCACCGTGTTGCCATGGCGCTCCTCCAGCCGGGGCGGGCGGGCTGGGGGGGGGGGGCATGCAGATGAGGCGCAGGGTAGCCCTGCCTGCAGTGTCCTCCCCGCCACCCGCGTGCACACACACACACACTCGCACACGTACACGCACACACTGCGATAGCCTCGGATCTGATTTTTCTGGGAAAGCATCAAATCCTTGCTAAGAATGCTGAGCCAGGACTTTAGAAAGGGGACACTTGGGGGCATCTGAGCACAGCAGAGCCAGATGCCGGGCAGGGCCACTGTGGGTCCCAGGCAGAGCCCTGGGGGCTCGGGGGCCACCCCGTGAGGCCGGGGGCGGGGGGGCAGCCTGGCCCCTCCCTGGCCGCTTGCTCCGGCCTCCCCAGGTGCAGTGTACAAATACACTTCCCAATATGTGCCCCGACCTACGAAGGGTAGGAAGTACTGGGCAAGATTCTGATTGGTTTGATGAGAACTAGAGGAGCGGGCGGGGGTGGGGGGGTGATGTTCTTTCACACAGGGAGGGTGAAGGAAAGAGAAACACACGCGTGTGGGATTTTTCCATCCGATGCAGTGGTTCTCAGCCTGGCTTCCTATTAAACCACTTGGGAATTTTCCCCCCAATATTTTGTACGAAGCATTTGAAATATATGGCGAAGTTCAAGGGATTTGGCAACGAACAACCATATACCACCATCCAGATTCTACCCTTAACCTTTTCCTAGACTTGTTCTCACCTCCCTCTCCCATCTACCCATAAATCCATTTTATTTTTGGTACATTCCAAAGGAAATTGCAGACATCAGTATAGTTTGCCCTACATACTTTAGCATCAACAACGGAGTTCAATTTTGGTTTACAGGGTTTTCTCTTTTGATATAAGATTTACATACAAAGAAATCCCGGAGAGGTTTTTTGTTTTTGTTTTTAATACCATGCCTGCATCGTATCCCCAGAGATCGATCTCACTGGACTGGAGTGGGATGTAAGCATCAGAGTATTTTAAGAGATCCCTGTATGGGGGGTGCGTGGGCAGCTCAGTCAGTTAAGTGTGCGACTCTTGGTCTCGGCTCAGGTCTTGATCTCAAGGTTGGGAGTCCCCTGCCTTGGGGAGCTTCCCAGTGTGGAATTGCTTAAAATAAGTAAAATAAAAATTAAAAAAAATAAAAGATCCCTCTCTGATTCAGTGCTGCAGCCAGAGTTGAGAAACAGAGATAATAAGAAGCAAAAGACTTATTTTTATTTCCCCCAAGCAGAACGGAGAGGTCCTCTGCCCACTTCCCTTCCCCTGGTGCCCTCCATGTGTGCATCGTACCACCATGTCCATGCTTCGTTGGGGGAGGGGGGGGCCTCTGGGTCCATGGGAATCCACTCATTCTTGTGTTAGCATTATATTATACACATCTAATGTTTATTTCCAGTGGCAAAGTCTTCAGATTCCGTACCTGTCACTGTGATGAAACCATACAAGTTTTCATATGACGCGTAGGGTACTTATGAAATGGCAGTAGACGGAGGAGGTGACGGGTGTGCTGATGGCAGCCAGGGCGGCACAATGGGGCTGGTGCTTCTGGTGGAGATGGCGGGCTGCAGGTGTGGCATGGCCGTGAATCTGAGGGCACGGCTCTGTGGCGATCGTTATCCTGGTGATGCTGCTGGTGTCACCCATCCTGCGGGGACAGAGTGCAAACAGATGCTCCTTCTCCATGCTAATACCGTCTGGGAAGAATGTTGGTCGTACCAGGGCCAGGGGGTTGGTCCCTCTATCTGAGAACCCCACTGCCTTCAGAGAAGCTGCCTGAGAACCTTATCTGCCCCCAGAGACCTGGAAGAGGGCCCGACAGAGTGGCAGCAGCTCCACGCTCAGCCACCCCGTCCCACTGCACTTGAACAAGACCCAGCTCCTGTGTTAAGTACAAGTGGACCATTAGGAACGTGTATTTAAGACGAACAGTCCTGGGAGCCAGCCGGAGTGGGATGCCAGCCATCTCACGATTGATAGAGATTTTATTTGCTGCCTACGTGGTTTCCTGTTCCTTTCATGCCTGGTATGCTCGCGGGAAGACAGAGGAGAAGTGCTCTGGGTCCCTTTCCATTAACCCAGGCAGGGGAGACTGAGGGGAGCCAAGCCCCAGAACACTCCTGATCTCTCGTTACGGCTATTAGCTGGCATCCCTCTGAACCGTCCTGGGCTGCCGGGTTTCAGAGAGATGTTGAAGGATGAGAACGAGGTTGGGCTGCTAAGACATACTATCCTTTTTTTTTTTTTTTTAAGATTTTATTTATTTATTTATTTATTTGTCAGAGAGCGAGAGTGAGCGAGCACAGGCAGACAGAGTGGCAGGCAGAGGCAGAGGGAGAAGCAGGCTCCCTGCCGAGCAAGGAGCCCGATGTGGGACTCGATCCCAGGACGCTGGGATCATGACCTGAGCCGAAGGCAGCCACTTAACCAGCTGAGCCACCCAGGCGTCCCATAAGACATACTATCTTTTTAAAATATACACATAAATAAGCCCAGATAATGATGCCAGAAATTACCTATAAAATAATGTTGTCCAATCCTTTCATTTTACAGATGAGAAAACCAAGGCCAAGTGGGCAGCAAATAAGAGAGTGTTGAGAACAACAGTAAAAATACCACTCGCGGATCCACTCGTGGATCTCTAACGATGCAGACATCTCACACCTGGGATGTGACCGGGTTTTTAGACCAGGCCAGCGAGCTGGCAGCAACTTCCTGCCCATCTGACAGACGGTTCCTGGGCCCCTTCCCAGACTCTTGCCGCCAACGATGAGCCCTTCGTGATATATTTGTAGCACTGACGGCTCAGAATGCCCCCTTCACACTCATGTGCTCGTCTCCTCCATACCCTACCTCTGCATGAAAGACAGAAGGTACTAGTCTTATCACTGTTTTTCAGGGGAGAAAACAGAGGCTCATGGAGGGGAAGCAATTCACCAAGCTTGCACAGTTAGTAAATGGCAGAGCGGGAACCAGGATCCAAGTGTCCTGCGTCTGTGGGCCAGGGCTGCCGTCACAAAGTACCAGGAACCGGGGGCGGTTAAAAACAGTAGAAATTTATTGTCTCTGTTCTGGAGGCCTGAAGTCTGGAGTTGAGGTGCAGCAAGGCCACACCCACTCTAAAACCCCAGGGGAGACTCCTTGCTCCGCTCCCCCTAGCTCCTGGGGCTGGCCATTGGCCTTTGGCCATTGGTGATCCTCGGCTCTCCACTGTAGCCATCACATGGAATTCTCCCTGTGCCTCTCTGCGTCCAGACTTTCCTCCTCTTGTAAGGACACCAGTCCCTGGAGGAGGACCCTCCTTAATGCAGTATGAACTCATCCTAACTTGATTACATCAGAAAAGGTCCGATTTCCAGATTGAGGTCACATTCACAGGTACTGGGAGTTAGGAGTTAAATATATCTTTGGGGGGGTGGGTGTCAGAGTTCAACCCATAATGGTCCCTATCCCAAACCCGTGTCCTTCTACAACATGCTGTTTACATGCTGTGCTCCATCCCACCCCCTCTGTCCTCCCTATGTGCCACCAAGGACAGGTGCTCCCCTCTCCTGCAGTGCAGAATGGGGGGCTGGGCCAGGCTTCATCTTCTGCTCTTGCCAAAGTATGACGAGCTACTGAGGTAGAATCATGAAATACAGGTGGGCTTTTTATCTTTTTTATTCCCAGACAGTAAAAATCATTGAGACTTGTCCTTAATTAGTTTAATTTTGAAGCTTCTAAATATTGATTTAACCTCCACTCCTTTGTACTTGCCGCAGTCACTGAATTATGCCTGTTATTGATTACAGAGGGAAGCATTTCCATCCGCCGGGCTGTGCGGCATCCGGGAGCCCTTAGTCCCCCAGCAGGTGCACTGGGCTCAGAAGGTGCAGACAGGCTTGGAGGGGAGGGTGCCTCTGCCAGACTGGAAACGGCCTTCCCTTTCCAAGGAAGGAGAGGTGTTCAGCATAGGCCATGGGCCAGTTTTTTTTTCTCTTGCATTGGCTCACACCACGGGAAGTTGAATAAGAAGTCACTGGAAATCTCCCCCATTGCATTCTGGGTCCTAGGAGAACTGGGCAGTGGGGGCTGCAGGAGGAGTATGTGGGGCCAGGGTCTAGAGCACAGGTTTTAGAAAGCAGCCTTTAGGCTTTGGCAACAGCCAGAACCTCGTCTGGGTCATGTCTCTACCAGCTAGACCTTCTTGAACAAGGTCCCTGCCCTCTCACATCTGGGAAATGGGGCTCTAAGCCCCTCCCACAGTGTGCCTCCGAGCGCTCAGCGCAGGCTCATGTCCGGCTGCTGGCCCGAGGCCAGGCTCACAATCAGTTTTCAATCCACAGTTGCCACTAGCAGCATTGCTGTCCCACCGGGAAAATCAGGACCAGCCTTGGAAGCACACTGTATCTTCAGGCCCTGACTCTAGGACTTGTTTGCTATAGGACCTTGGGCAAGTCATTTACTATCTTTTCCAATAAAATGGAGTAATGACCTGGGGCACCTGGGTGGCTCAGTCAGTTGGGTGATCGACTCTTGATTTTGGCTCAGGTCATGATCTCGGGGATGTGGGATTGAGCCTGGCGTTGGGCTCAGGGCTCAGCGCGGAGTCTGCTTGGGATTCTGTCTCTCTCTCCTTCTGCCCCTCCCCTGCTCTTGCCCTCTCTTTCTCTCTCTAAAATCAATCAGTCAATAAAATCACTTCTTAAAATGGGGTGATGTCATCTGCGACCTCCCTGGGCTGTCGTGAGGATCACGTAGGATCACAAACCCAGAAGAACTGAAGTGACGAGGGGCATCCGGTCCTGATGGATTATGACCGAAGGCCGTGATAGCCGCCGCCTCGAGGCTCCTTTGGCCACACTCCGCAGGCAGTGGCCTGCCCAGACTATCCTGGCTCCGACCGGCTGCTCCAGCCTCTTCACACATCACCCACATTCTCCGGCCCGAAGGGGGACCACGCGGTTCTTGGAACTCACTTCCTCTGTTTTCGTTTTTGTTTTTTTGTTCCAGGACCTTTGCTCCTGGTGTCCCCGATACGCGTAGAATGCCTCCCACCATCTGTGCGACACTTCCTCTGGGAATTTGTTTTAAGGAACTTTATCATGATACAACTTGCCTTGTACAATTCAGTGACTTTTAGTAAATTTGCCCAGCTCCCACGTGTGGCAGATTCGAGTTCTCTCCACTAGGCTGTGCCCCTGCTGCCCTCTGTATATGCTTCTGTGACCGCTCTTATCAGATGTTAGTAGATCAGGTATTTTTTAACTGTGACTCTCGGCCTGCCCTTCCCATCGCCTGGCATCCCTACCCCCTCACGGTGCCAGCACACAGTCGGGGCTCTATTAATGCTCACTGGGTAAACCATTTCCTCGCGGCCGTGACAGAAAGTGTGAGGGGGTCTGGGATACCCGAGTCTTCACTGTCACCGTAGTGATGAGAAACTCATCATCCACGTGGCTATCACTGAGTGCACCCAGCAGGCACCGTCCCGGTTTGCAGATTCAGATCTCAGTAGGAGGGGCCTTACAGGGGATCCGGCCCGCTAGCCTTGAGCAGGAGCATCGGTCAGAATCCCCCGGCAGAGGGCTTCTTCGGCCCTGGTTACCAGGGCCCGCCCCCTGAGCACCTGACTCTGTAGCCATCCTTGGGCTGGGCTCAAGGACCCGCCCTTCCAACAAGTTCCCAGGTGAAGCCACCGTGGCTGATCCGGGGACCCCCGTTGGAGAGCGGCTGATCCAGCCCAACCACCCCGTTTCACAGATGAGAAGCCCCGGTCCTGACCAACCACCCCGTTTCACAGATGAGAAGCCCCGGTCCTGACACGTCCCAAGGTCTGCCCCCAGGCTGAGACTAGAATGCAGCCCGATCATGTCCTGTGTCGTCTACCCTCGGGTCCCGTGTCCTGACCTCCGCTCCCCGCTCTGGGCCTCAGGGAAGATGTGTGAGGGGCAGAGAAGCCTGGAGAGAACTTCTGAGCGATGCTCATCCCAGGCCTGACCTGGGCTGCAGAGGGAGAGGCCAGTGGCACTAGGGAGGGGACCCAGAGGAGGTGCTGAGGACTGACAGGCCATTCTCACTGCCATTAGGGGAGAAAACAACCCACCGGCAGGGCCTCCGCCACAGCCATTTATCCCGCAGGCTGCCCCGACAGCTGACAGAGGGAGAAGGCGGGAGCCCTGGGCCGGGACAGAGGCTCCTTCGCGCGTGATTTATCTCTGAGCTTCATCTGGCAAACCTGCTGATGAAACGAGTCTCCTTTTCTCTCCGCCTCATCAATTTTCATTCTGATTTCATTTTCCTTTTCCGTTAGAAGAGGTTTGGCCTTTCTCCTTGTTTAACTGGCCTGCTCCCCATTCGCTCTGCCTCCCCTTCTCCTCCCTTTCCCTAGGTCCCAAACCCTCCCCCCACCCCCTGTCCCGGGCATCTCCCCTGACTCCCAGCCTGCCCGGGGTCCCTCCCTCTGCACCCCAACACTGTGGGGAGAGAAGCCTCCTCATCCAGCTCCCCATTCACCTCGGACAGTGCTGATCCCCTCTCTTCTTTCCAGGGCCACAGAGCCACAGACCTGCTCTGGGACCGCTCACAGTCCAAGAGAGGAGCCGTGGGTTCTCAGAGGATGGGGGAAGGAGCAAGGGATTGATTAATTTGTAGGAGAGGCCAGGGTCAGAGAAGACTTTAGGGATGGGAAGGAACTCCCAAGATATACAGGCGAGACCTCCTGAGCAAGGACCCTGCTTGTGCAAAGGCTCAGGGGCAGGAGAGAGCATGGATTGCACCCCTCCGAAGTCCCCCCCCCACCCCTTCCTCTTGCCCTCAAGCTCCCAGGGATCTACTGTGTTTCAAGAGATATTCTGGGGCCCCAGCGGGGGTTGGTGGGGAGGGCAGCCTTTTCAGAGCAATGCAGGAACTGCCCAGCACTCCCACACACACATCCTGGATTGTAGGAGGGCCAAGGGGAGAGACAGGGAGGGAGGCTGGAGAGGCCCATGGGTCAGCAGCTGGACTTGGCCGCCCCTCTGACTTGGGAGGATCCATAGCCCTTGTGGAATGACCATGGGCTGCCGTCAGGCTGGGCCCTGTAGAACTCTGCCCCCAGCCTCTCCCAGCTGCCAGGGAGCATCTGGGGAAAACCGAAGCACTGCTCACCTAAGCCAGGAGGAGCCATGTTGTTTATTGGGTGAGGGCTGTGTCGGACAGCAGTGACCTATAAACTACCTGAGTCCCAGAGCTGTCCTGGAGACTCGAGACAGGACCCCACTTGGAGGCCCCAGAGAGGGCAGCTAGCTGCACAGGGAAGGGGTGGCAGCCTGCAGGGGAAGGGTTCCTAGGAGAGGGTGCCCGTGCCTTGGAGGCCAGGCAACCAGCGACGGGCCATTCTGGTGGGGCTTGCTGCAAAGATGGTCTAGAAGCCAGGGACAGGGCCTCAGACAGACTGAGGTGGATGAAACAGAAGGAGGCTCTACTGAGCACTGGGCATTTTACAGATGTCTCTTCCTCCGGCTGCCCTAGGAGGTAGGCTCTCTCCCCAGACCCAGAGAAAGAACCCGAGTGAGGGTGCTCAAGGTCACCCAGCCAGCGCCAGGACTCAGTGCAGATCGCGTCTAGCACCCACCCCTGAGCCACTAACCTCAGCTCTCAGAGGGGTTGGTGGAGTCCACAGGATTGCCAGAGGGGGCCTGGGACTACTCTAGAAGGGCTAGGCTCATCGTAGGATCATGTGGAATCCAGAGGCAGAGAAGCCTGAGTCGGAGAGCAGTGCCCTCTCCAGCAGAGGGCAGGCCCAAGCCAGGGGCAGGGGAGCCAGGGGCATACGTAAGAATACAGACCCCAGGAGCAGCGTGTGTCCCCTTCCAGGGGGCAAGAAAGGAGGCAGAAGGGCCTGAGCGCAGACTCTGACCAGCCTGGTCTCCAAGAGCACCTGTACAAGCAGCCCCCCTCTCTCCCTGCTCTGCCTCACCTGCCCCTCCCTCTTGCTGTCCTTCTGCGGATATTTCCTAAGCTCCTACTGTGTGCCAGACTGTGGGAGGAGGGCCTCACAGTCTGGTGGGAGACACAGACTGAAAGGAACCAGCAGCTCATTATGGAGGGATGCTGGGGCATCATGGGAGCCGGGAGAGGGGTCGAGGGGTCAGGGCAGGTGTCCTGTGGGTGGGCAGAGGGTCGGCAGAACCTGGCAGCACAGGGCAGCGGCAGACTCAGCCCGCACCCCTCCCCGCTCCCCACTCCCCTGCAGCCTC